>JACBXF010000138.1:23135-144736 GCA_014183025.1 Harringtonia lauricola | reverse complement strand
GCCATGCCTAACACCCCCGAAACGGCGATTGTTCGGGGGAGGACCCCATCCGACAGGCTCCCCATGCTTCAGTCCTCTGTTGCGCACAAGCAGCTGGGAGAGGGCATGCATTCATATCCTTACCGCGGCCGTCAGATCGTGGGGAAGTGGGCAGACAGCATCCGCTCGCTTTCGGCAAGCCGGTCGGGCAATGTCTCGCAAACACTAAATTCGGGCGTCGAGATCCAGAGTGCTATGCCAGGCTTCTTTTAAGGTGTATTACCCTACTAGGGTGACCCACTGTAGTTATTGTAACGGATATGAAATAGGTAGTCCTTTCTATAAAAAAAAAACACACGTTATTGAATCTATCATATGGGTACCAAAATACACTCCAGCGCAACATACAACTTCACTATCCATAATACCGAAGCTTCACCCCATGCTCTGACTCAATATGGTTGTAAAAATGCGCCTTGCCATTGAGCTTGACGCCCCTTTTTATGCACGCCGGGTGGAAACAAGAAAAGAATCCACTTTTCTCGAGTTCCTTCCTGTGAGCGCGGTCAAAGTGGTCGTTCATCTTACTTGGTCTGCAGTATATGAATGTTCTCTCTTCATAAGAGAGTCTCGCATCGCCAATGCACCGAGGGCATTGGCATCGGTTCATACGAGCAGGGAATGTGGGCGACGAAGGAGGAGCCACGTCTGCCGCGGCGATATCGGGTGTCTCAGCTCGTTGAATTCGCCTCCGTCTTGCCGTTTCTCGTCTTCCGTTAAGTGCCACCATTAGGTCAGCCGCCTGGATGCGAAGTGTCGCTATCTCCTCGTCTGTCAAGTCCGTCCGCTGGTTGACTAGGATGTCGGCCAACGTAGCCCGTTCCGGGGTGTTAACTTTTATAGTGGGAGGGACGAATTCATCGTCGACTGCTTCCCCACCCTGTTGCGTTTGTTTCTCGATATCCCACGTCGGCCGTTGTCGAAAATAAAATTCTCGATAGTCTCTTTTGACTCTTTCACGCCATTGTTGCGTCTTGGTAGCGATTTCCCGAGTAAGTTTCCGGACAAGCTCTTCGTTTCTATTGCCCTTTATGCGAAACTTGCCTCCCTTTGCTTTCAATCTTGCATTTTTCAACTCCGTGATTTCCGGATCCAGGGGCATAGCTTTCCAGACTGTTTCGGGCACCATGTTGCTGCTAGCACGTGGATCCCTGTTCATGCCCATATGCGACCAAAACTGTATCAAGGCGTCATTCTCAAGCTCGCCTAGGACAACACTTTGAATGTCATATTCGATGTTGGCATTCATATATGCGGCGAAGAATGTATTCATTCCTGGCTCGTGCCGTAGTACCTGGTCGCGTATGGCGTCTGGCGCTTTCCCTGTAAACAATGCACTCTTAGTATACCACACGTATTTAAATGGACACTTTGTATACTTACCATTCAGAAGGTTGCCTACCATCCTCCGGAATGCCTTCGGCTCGATAGCTTCTTTATTTCCAGCATCAAGTGATTGCCGCTGCATATCCTCTAGTAGTTTACCGTACTGGAGGGGGACATTAGGAGAGAGGAAAGAATCTTCGAAACGGCGGAAGATGGGAATCCGAAGCATGGAATCTTTCCAATGCAAAGTCGTGCACTTCACAGGACCAATGTTTTTAACAGCGAAGACCGCGTTGGCATCCGTGAGGCCTTTTGCTTCAAAAGCAGCATCGCGAAGCGCCAGGCCAACGATGACTGTGATGAGACAAAGAAGCACCCTTTTCTTCTGTCGAAAAAAGAAAACGGTCCTGGGGGCAGTCAGCTTGATGAGTTGTTATACGAGAAAAAAGAATCGCCACCACTCACGGCTTGGGCTTGTTGTCGACTCCTTTATGATAAATAAACCGAACTGACATGCATAGCTCGTCCTTTTCTGTCTCCGGGTTACGCACAACCATCAACTTGATGTCTTCATAACACAGCGCCTTCGGCCGTCCCCGGCGGTTAAATTCATGATCGATGGCGTCTTCAAAACTCCCCTGCCGTACCTCGCCTCCCCCCTTCTTTTTGCCAAACACTTTCTCATAGGACCCATCTTTTGGCATTTTTGTCTCGTTGTCGACAATCTCCGCTGCTCGGCAGCCTGTACATCCAAGGAATATATAACATCCTGCTAATTGCCCCCGGTGCCCTTCAGGGAAGTTGCTTTTGTCGTATGCAAGGTTTTGCACTAGAAGGGTAATCAGAGTTTCTAAGCTGGCAACTGGTTTTCCCTCTTCGTCGGTATTAGGCCTGCGTAGTTTAAATAAGTAGATAAGAACAGTGTCGTGGTACTAAAAATAATGAAAAATAGAGTTAGCGCGGAATGAACGTGCTCGGCTGTGATAAAGGAAGGGAAAATACTTACATTCTTGACATCTTTGCTTACGTTCGTGTCTAAGTGTTGCCCCTTCTTAAGGGCATAGAGTTGCTTCCACTGGCGAAAATACTGCCAAGAAGTAGCCTCCGACTCGATTTTATACTCTTCGCATTGAAAACGAAGGTAGTGCTTGCAGGTTGCAGCAGTTGCATTTATCAATACATCTTCCCAATTGTCATAATTCATGCTGCGGCAATAACTGTGCATCTTTATTAGCAAAACAGTGAAGAATAGGGAGGGGAAATCAATCTTCAAAAACCACCAACTTTTCCCATCTTTTTTGGCACCCGCATAAGTTAAACTGCGTCTTATCGGCCAAGTGAGGAGCATGGCGTTGGCTATTCAATTCCTCTAATAGTGCCGTGCGTTCATCGGCTGTCAATCGTGTTCGTCGCGTCTTGGCAGCCCGGCGTTTGACTTCGTCATTTGAAAACTTCTTGATGAAGTCGTCGGAGTGCGAGATGTAGCCATCCATGGCCACCATTGCCTAGTATTCCACTGCATTCTCAGTCTCTCTGGGTGGGATCCGTGGTCTATTTGTCTTTTTCTGAAGGAGGCCGGGAAAAGCGGCCGCTGTTTTGGTCAGCGCTTATCAGGAGCCTTGCATGGATGAAGTACCCTGTACCTTTTTGTGACTTGCCCCTCGGTGCAGACGCCGCTAAAACTGGCAGCCATGCCCACCGGATTTTGCGGCCCCAACACCACATTCCCTACTTTTGTTGTAATCCTTGAAGGCGTCAAAAAGATGGTTCCACTGTAACCCGGTGTCTTCGATGTCCTCCTTCTGTCTCCTTGAAAACATCTCTGCAATCTTTCTTTCGTGATGACTGAGAAATTTGGCAGTGCTTGGGCTATCTGGAATTAAAAACCAACACGCCAAAGAAATGAGAACTGTAGGTGCCCCTACACAAAAGGTCAGCTAGCTGCTCTGGTCGTCTCTTGGTAAAACCCGGGCTTGGCCAGTCCGGCAAACCATAAATCATTTACAAGAACAATCGCATACCTTCAATAATAAATAGAAACCTCCAGCTGCTGACTCGGGAGTGAATTTGAGATAGACCGTATGCCAGGGCGCCTCCATAGGCGTTCGCCAGGGCGGAGCCAGATAAAAAGAGGCCAAAGCGGAGGCCGGTGTGCTCGACTGGATAAAAGTAGGAGAAGTAAAGCGGTATTCCAGGCCCAAACATCGTCTCAGCCGCCCCTAGCAGAAACCGGCACACCATGAGGCCGCTGAAGCTGGTGCAAACTGACTGCATCGTACTAGCGAGACCCCAGAAGAACACAACAAATGACACCCATTTGTGTGGCTTGAATATTTTCCATCCCAGCGTGCTAAACTGGAAAACAATATAAGCAATATAAAACCTGGATATCACCAAATGGTTAATCAATGTTTTCGAAAACAAAATGACCGAAGCCTCACGCTGTGCCAAGCCAGTTGTACTGGGCACTGGTTATTTCAAGGTCCTTTGCAAGGCCAGCAATCTTGGCATTTCCCAAGTTGGATCTGTCGAGAACAGAGAATGTGTAAAGAACAAAGCAGAAGGGCATAAGATGCAGGTCTAATTTCCGAATAACCCTTTTCACGTCCTCTGCTGGGTATTGATCCAAGGTTTGTAGCGTATTTTCGACTTTTTCCTCCCGCACTTTATTAATTTTTGTCGTCTCCATCTCAGCAACCTCGTGGCCAAATCATGAAAATAATTCAGTCAAATTTTAGAAATAGCCAGAGTGGATTATCTGGAAAAGATACGTCGACTATATTTGTACCTCGTTCGGTATTCAAGTCTCAGCTCTCGGGAACTACCCCAGAGTTTGTGCGGGTAGGTCAGTTGTCTTTCGGGATGATACCGAAGTCGTTGTGGGGGGTTGTATTATGTTTCAACCTCCAAAAACATGCAATAAAGTTGATAGAGTCAATTAAAGGCATTTGTATGCATCACATTCTCTGATGATCATAAAACACGGATTTCATATAAAACAGTAAATTTTAAATGAGGATTCATCTTTTATATTGGACTGTTATGTAATCCTGCTCGTACCTTTGCACGCCTATGCTGCTTCTGTGCTGTTCCTCTGCTACTTCTTCTATGGCTTGCTTAGTCTGTAGACTTTGAAACTTAGATGCGGTATCACGGCATCGACGCTCGTCCTTGGGCGGTGGGCGGTGGACGGCCAGTAATACCAACCAAACCATCATACGTTCGCTCCTAACTCCCGAAAGAAAACTCTTCGTCCCTTACGGAAGCGGTTAACCGACAGTCAGTCGTATACTTCGATACGGATCTTGGATGAACGCCAGAAAGGGAATGGTGTTTTGTCGTTGTCCATAACAGTTGGCCGCTTAATTGCAATGGAAGATAAAAATAAACAAAAGCTAGGCAGCGTAAAATGCTTTTCGATACACATAATAGATAGCGTGAAAAGAGCAAGGCAGAGACGATTAAAAGAAAACAGAAAAAGCTGGCAGTAGAAAGGGGTGCTTCTACGCTCCAAAAAAGTACAGTTGGCACTTTGGCCATTGAAAAGGTCTTGAAATCGATTGGCTCACCCCCCCCCCCAACCCTTACGTGTTAATGTTCAATAGGTGTTCGTTGTTGATTCACCCTTCTCTTCAGTCCTCGTGGTACCGTATACATTTCAAACATATCGATGCGCTCCTCTAGCAGGTTCCCTCGATGGCGGTGCCACTGTATGCGACGGAACATGTCCTGTACGTCATCGCTCAGTGGCCAGGCATCCACCCACCAGAGCCTCCACCGGTCAACGCCGTTTTGAAAGATCGGGAGGGAGAAGCCGTGATTGGCGGCTCGGACACCTGGCGCAAAAAAGCATACGGCCTGGTAGTATTGGCGGTAGTCCTGAGTGGCTTCGGCGTACTTGAACGACTGAGTGTCGCATGTGGCGGCCTCCAGCCGGGGGATCTGCAGACAAGTCTGTGCAAAGGCGCGTAACAGGGGCCAGAAGCGGTTCTCGTCAGGCACGGAGCGCTGGTATGCGTTGATTCTTTCATTATCGATGTCCGATCGCTGTCTGTCGTCTTCATCGTTGAATCGGCGGGCTGCATCTCGGTCCTCGTCTTCGGTGGAGTTGTAGCCAGGCGGCATGGCGGTAGGAGAGGCAGCCTCTCGGATAGGCAGCTCGTTCATGCTCACGCTATTGGGTGATCGGAAATACCACTCCCTGGTCGGTGTAGTGTTTGCGAACTGGATGGACAGGCTTCGCAGATTCTGCCAAATGGGCTGTTTTATTGTGGGATACATAAGAGTACTGTTGGCATGGTCGATTGGACCAGTAAAGAATGACATGTCCAGTGTTCCCGAAATGTGCAGATGTTGCAGCGCCGGATGATTTGCCGTGGCTTTGTGTATCGCAGTGGAGAGAGGATCCCATGCCTTGTTCGGGGTGCGCAAGTCAGCCGGGACCCAGGCATGGTTGGCCGGGTCGAGGTGGTCAAGGTAGAGCGACAGTTTAGTCAAGGAACGGGCTGCGCCAGAAAATACCTCTGGCATACGCTGAGCAAAGGCCTGACGCTGCCAACGGCGCAGTTCCGGGTAACGGTGCTCGTTGTCATAGATGTGCCACATGACGTCTCGCAGGTTAGGCAGCTTGTCCACCATGTCCAAGAGCGTCGCGCCACTGATGTGCCGCCTCTCAAAGCCACGAAATGTCGCGTGAAGAGCATTAATGATGGGCACCATTGGAAGACTTGTCTTTGGGTCCAAAATCGCCAGATAAGAATATTTGAAGCGCCAGTTTCCCAGGGATGTGCTAGTCTCTGATACAGAATGTTGGATATCGAGCACAGGGTCCGTCGGGGAGTTCACGGCAATAATATTCAACGTGAGCGAGGCAGATGTGGCAGCAACACTATCATCGCTATCAGCAGACGACCAGGAGGCCAGAATACGAAATAGCTCCCGGATGGCGGCAGTAAAACACTGGTTATTGGACAGCCGGTCAGCCTCGCGCTCGAACTGCCTGGCTGCCTCATCGTCATACGTTGGAAGCACAATATAGTAGTCAATTTGCCGAAGACTTAGGCGGCGGTTATTCTGGCCCAGCAATCTCGCAAAGATGTCTAGCTCGGTGCTCCTTAGAAGAAGATGGCGAAAGGTCTGTCGCTCGGCCGCCCACTGCCACCGATGAGAAACGACGGCCAGATTAGAAAGGCACTTTATCGTTGTGCAGTCGGGCTCCAGATTACAGTCTGCACGAAACACAGGCGTCACAGCCCGGCTTTTCCGCTGCCTGTCCCGCGGTGTCTCTGCAAACAAGTCCGCAATCCTGTCATACGCTTCTTGGGGTAGGCTGTCCATGGTCGGTGGCGTATCCAAGAACAAGCAGTTCCATATCCATGCACAAGTCAAGAAAGGCGTTCGTTGTATTCTGGACGGGGAATGATATGCAGGATATCCCCCTTCACCCGTGGCGCAGTTCGACACCGCCACAGCATCTATCATGCAGAATCGAACTGTATGGTTCCATCTTTCTTCCTTCTCATATCGTACTCGTCGATTTTCGGGCTCTCATGGCGGGTCCCATGACCTTCTGCTTGTGCTCGCCCCTAAATACGACATCAGAGTGGCCGGGGTGAAAATGACAGGATTCGTTTTTTATAACAGAAAATCTTGCACACCAGAACCGCAACCACAGCCACTCGTCATTACATAAAATTGGTACTTTCGGTATGTTGCCGGGATGATATCTTTGCAACGACATAATAATCAATGTAGTGCCTATCATTCTAGATCATGGCTAACGAGCGATGCAAATGAGGTTGCGTAATGCTCATGAGTGTGGATTATTTGTCTTGTGGTTCCACGTTTGCTTCCCGGCACTGCCCTTGGTGAACGCTTGGGCCATGTGCATAAAAGCTGAGATTCTTCCCAGTCTTGCTGTGCCAGTAATAGTCTCTTGAAAAGTACATTTGTATGCCATGTCGTGGGGGTCCATGATCATGCCATGTCAACAGTACGTCGTGTCGACTACACAGAAAAATCTGTAGGGAAGCTACTGCAGATGTTTGCACTGTTGCCCATGTCATCGCTCTGGTCGTCGCATATTTTTCCAGCGTACGCCGAACGGCAATAAAAAAGTTAATCGAGGGTCCACGCTTTAGCTGCGGTTGTCATTGTTCCCAAAATAAAATGTTCGCTTCTGCTATCGGCTTTATGCTGCTCATCTTGCTGTTCATCCAACAGAAGGTGCACCAGGGCTAATGGACCTAATTCTGTATTTTCCCCTTCTTGCCTTGGGTATTGACTTGTTGTAAGTCTATCAGTTCCCCAATGATTGGTAATAGGAGTTTGTGTTTATAGGCAACTAGAAATTTGTTTACAGCATCCTTAGTCAGCAGTACCATTGTCAGTACTGTCTTTTCAATTTCGAGGCCAAAGCCGTTTTATCAAGCCTGGCCTCATGAAGTTTGACAGGAACGTTGATTCCACAGGCTAGAGCTGCAAGTAAATGCGGCAAGTAATGATTAGCGTTTGGCGGGGTGCTGACAAGCATCTTACGACATCGGAACAAAGTCTCGTTTCCCCCCATGTTGCCTCAGTCTTCATAGCAATGACGTGCGGACACGTGATGAGACATCGTACCAATTGCCAGAATTACTAATTCTTCCTCCGTCCGATCGGAGCCGCAAATATTTCTCGACTTGTATGCTCTGATAACGTCTTTTATGTGCCTGATCTGAGCCATCGCCAAGCACAGCATTCAATTGCGCCTTCTTTGCTCGATTTCCATTTGCTTCGGCTCGCCAGCTGCCATCAATGCCGTCATCTGAGTCACAAGACATAACGCGGCAAGTGGGGAACGACCAGCCGCAATGGCAGAAAGGCCCCTCTCTGCCGTCCTTCTACTCACCGCGGACAAGAGCTGCCGATGACGGGGTCGCAAGTGAGATCCAAGAGGACTTCTCTCTGTCCACATCGCAGGAGGATTCAGACCCAAAGAAAGCAGACGGCAAGCGCAGCGACAGCGAAAACTCACAGTTTCCTCAACCTTCTCCACGATCTCCTTCCGTACCACCCCCGCCCTCGCTCCTCTCGCCAGCCTTCACACCACCGGTCACTCCTGGCACACAAACGCCCAACACAAAGACCCAGTCATCTTTCACGCCGTCTGCGCAGATACCCGAGGCCCGCGGTGTGCCTGTGGACAGCAGTGTGCCATCGGGTGGATGTGGCACGAAGAAACCCCGCCTGCTTGAGACCTTGCCACACGTCGAGTGTATAGTGCGCGCTCGCATCCCCACCGTGACGGGGACACAAATGTTCCTCCACCTCTATAGCAACAATATCGACAGCAAGGAGCACCTGGCGATTGTGTTTGGTGACCACATAAGAAGCAAGAGTCTCGATGCCCCGCGACAGGGAGAAACCGAGCGGGATCGCATGACTCGCGGCGCATACACGGGGGTTCTCTACCCAGGCAGGACAGACAGCGGTGCAACAAGCAGCGCTGTGGGCACTCCCGTTGCAGAACCTGCTGTTGTGCCGCCGTTGGTGCGCGTGCACAGCGAGTGCTACACTGGCGAGACTGTGTGGTCCGCGCGCTGCGACTGCGGAGAGCAGCTGGACGAGGCGGCGCGCCTGATGGCTCTGCCCGGCAACGAAGCCGGCGGCATCATCATCTATCTTCGACAAGAAGGACGCGGCATCGGCCTTGGCGAGAAACTCAAGGCGTATAACCTGCAAGACCTGGGGTCTGACACAGTCGAAGCCAACTTGCTGTTGCGGCATCCGGCCGACGCGCGGAGCTACGGCCTTGCGACGGCCATGCTCATGGATCTTGGACAGAACGAGATCCGGCTCTTGACAAACAACCCTGATAAGATAAGGGCAGTCGAAGGGCCCAACCGGGAAGTGGTGGTGAAGGAGCGCGTCCCTATGGTGCCGCTGTCGTGGCGTGGAGAGGGCGGATTCCGCAGCCGGGAAGTTGACGGATACCTCAGCACAAAGGTTGGTTTTACCTGGTGCACCGTTTTGGGTACGGATGCTAACCTCTCACAGATCAAGAAAATGGGTCACTTATTAGACTCGAATGTTCTCGTATAAATCGCCAGCAACTGCTGTCTTGTCTTTTCTAGTATCAATTTTGGGTGGCCGAGTATTTTGGGCAGCAACAGCATGTTCGTTCAATCCAAGCACTATGTTCCAACCCTTTTTTTGTAAATAAACCACTGCACGCTGCATTGAAGGATACGGGAGGTAAAATACACCATGCATTGAATTTCCGTACCTTCCAGCGCTTCTTTGCCAGTAAAACGCGTCCAAATTTGGTCACGTGTCAATGCTTCACCCCCATCAATTTTCCGATAACGATAATACAATTTAGGCTCCTCTGTTTATTTCTTCCTGACCAGTGCAAAAGGGCGAGCATGCACTTTGTCTATCTGCCCGACAAGTCTCGCCAATGATCTGGTCGCCATGAGCGAAAATTTGCGCTTGCGGTTGTTCATCCGGCGGAATGGTCTTCCAGAGACGAGAATTGTGACCCTGTTCCCCGTCAACGACGACACCACGATCGTCAAGCTGCTGGAACACGTCAACGAGCTCATTCCGCTCGAGACAGCTGACTGGGGACTCGACGACTACGCTGTCGAGCTTAAGTCTGCAAGCGGTAGCACTTTCGAATGCCTCCACTTCCAAACTGTTGCTCATCTTCTAGACAAGGACGAAGAGCTCATGTAAGCTTTTTTTACCTTTTTTTCTCCACTTCATATGCCAAAACTGACCTTGTATCTCTTCCAGAATCCGGCCACTTTCTTCAGAAGATCTAAAGAAGCGACGACTCAGCGGGCGGCATCAAATTTCGAACGATGGAAGGCATCTTGTGGACGGTGTGCCTTTCGGACGCCCAAAGCTGAGGCGGGCGGTTCAACGGCCCGCAGTTCATATTCAGTCACGCAAGCGAAGACGGGTCCTGTACGATGATGATGATGACGATGACGGCAATGACAACGGCTATAATGAGAGTCTGCTGTCCGATATATCGCCAGTGGGCCTTCTCACGCAATACGGGGACAATTTAGAAGACGAAGACTACGGCTCGAGGAGTGACTCCGATAGTGACAACGGCAGTGATGTGACAGATAGCTCGGAGGCCGATCCTAATTTGGAACCCGATGAGCTGCAGCTATTGCGAGAAGATGCGCATAGCTCGACGAAACAAGTTAAGCAAGTTGAGTTCTCGCAACCCGAGGTCCCTGAAGGCGGCACGGCATCTACCGACTCTGCAACATCAGGAAGCAGCTACGAAGATTCCGACTCGAGCCAGGACGAAGCTGCTGAAGCTAGTGCCGACGGCGAGGACAACTATAACGGTGACTATGGCAGTGACAGCGAAGACAGCGAAATCGATAGCGATAGCGAAAGCGAAAGCGACAGTGACAGCAATATTAGTAGCGAAAACGATGCCAGCGGCCAGAAGGATACCAATGTGGAAACAGCTCGCGATGCAGATCAGGCTGGCGCTGAAGATAGCGACAGTAGCACGCCCCTTAGCCAGCACAGCTCCATGACGGATTCAAACAGAGCAGTGCCACCCGACGCCAACACGGAACAACACTCCGCGAGTCCTTCCTCCCTTCTCGACCACTATGTTACCGCTAATAGTGCGAGCTCGGAGGAAACGGGCTCAAGAACAGAGCCTGGCTCGCAGCAGTTCGGAGCAGCCGGTATAAATTCGGCGCAGAAGACCAAAACGCAAAAGCGGAATGCTCGGCGGCGAGCTAAACGGGCTAGTGATAAAGCCAGAGCAGAAGCCGACGGCACATCTGTCGAGAACGGGGCGTCTCCGGTCGCCGAAAATGCAAAGAGAAAAGCAATCCCTGATGCTGATGCAATCACGCCAAATGCCTGTCCCGCTGAGGCTTCGCCGCTGTCCTCTGATCTAACACCGAAGACGCGGGAAGACCGGAGACGGTTGAAGCTTGATGTGGCAGCAGGCCGTCGCATGCTCTTCAGTGCGCTGGGCATCCGAAACCCAGAGGCAAAGGTTAGCGAGACAAAGACTGGCGAGACCCCTGCACCAGTTCTTTCTACGCCAGCACCAGACGGTACGAAGGAGGGACAATCCAGCGAAGCTTCTAAGCAAGACGAGGCAGCTCCAAAAACGTCCGCGGACGTCAACAGCGAGTCGGTGAAGCCTCATTGGTCAGAGCGTATCAATTACCGAGCTGTTGAATGTGTCGACACCAATCTCGTTCTGGATGACCCTCCATACCCATTTGTTCAGAAATGGGTCACGAATGGCAACAGCACCAATAAAACCAGAAAGCGAAATGAGAACGACTCCGCCAGCTATGACACGAGTGTGCCTCCTAGGAAACGGAGACGCATGGAGGATGATGAGACAAGCGCCATGTCCAGCCAAGATGACCTCCCATCCCTTCCGAAAGACGTGTCGTCTCTGTCGCCGCTTGAGCCTGGTGAAGTTGCTGCCGGAATGATCATCACATGGAAGAAGTGGGCGCTGTCTCAAAAGACTAACTGGCAGCCACAGGTTGTGGACGTGACGGCAGAGGTGACAGAGGTCATGAGTGACGGCAAAGAGCTGCAGGTCATTCTGGCGCAGCGCGACCGCGAATTTGACGCAGTGGCGAAGCAATATGATGAGGAGACGGGCAAGCGGGTGTACGGCCGGTTTGAGGTGCCGGATCCGGAAGAGGTAAGTGAGCAGGATGGTGAGGCTGAGAGTGCGGACGATGGGGTTAGAGTGCTATTGTTTTCAGAGTTGTTGAGCCCACGCGTGCTCAAGCAGCCCTCTTCATGAAAGATATGAACCGGGGAGGTTGCAAAAGTGTCAGAATTGATACCCAGATCTCAGCTGTGCCAGGCAGCTGTAGGCAGATACGATTGGTGTGTTTGTGTGTGTGTGTGTGTGATAGTTCATGCACCAATAAAACCGAATAGCCTTGACCCCTCTTGTGCCGGCTGGAACGTGAACAACGGCTAAAAGTCCCCCCAAGTGGCAAGCTGTTATCACGTCACAACTCACAAGTGCAGGAGCCCAAGTGATTCTGAGAAAAGCGGCAGATTCGGTTGGGTTTGGACAGATGCACTATGCTAGTTTCTCGTGTGTGGGAATGCGGGCCATTTGACTGGCTGTGGTGGTTCAGCCCGGCACCAGAAGGGACGTCCAAACTTTGTGACCGATTGGGCACCCCGGCATCCCGAAATGCAGGGCCGACCTATCAAAAACTGGGCAACATTGCTGGTTTGTAAGAGTTGATGCACCCGCGCTCGGCTTCTCTCACTCTCTACCCTTCTTGCGCATGACGCAGTAAGTCTAAAAGAGGATATAAGCCGTTCGCCCCTCTTGTCGCCCCCCCATTCATGGTTATTTCGCAGCATTGAAGCTTAACTTTTCTTTTCTTTTCTTCCCTGTCTATGACGTATCTGCCGACTTTCCTGTCGCGATCTTCATTTCCCTTTTCTGGCTTGCGCTTGTGAGCTTTTTGAAACCACACCACCAGCCACACGCAGCACACTTCCAAGCATGAAGTCATCCACAAGCATCAAAGCCTTGGCTTACTGCGTCGCATTAACCTGCGCTGCCGTCGCCCGTGCCGGCGCACTACCACCGAAACATGCGCAAACCGCTTCCGCCCCGGCTATGCCCACAAACAGCAACGCCCTGGAGCTGCGTGCGCCAGCATCCATCCTGACATTCCCGGCACCAGACAAAACACAAGACGTTGGTGCGCCCGTTCCGACACTCTCTTCAGCAGATCCGGTCATCACACCACCGCCTGGTGCGCAAGAGTCAGGGTACGCCGACGAAGACGATCTGGCGGAGCGGTTCGTGCAGACGACTTATTTTTCGTGCGTTACTCTCGGGACGTACTCGCACTGCGGCTGGCACGAGCCGATCCTAGACACCAGCAGCGCCGGCAGCAGCATACACGAAAGCGCACTGCAGCGCCAGGCATACGCGGGACTCAGCGCCGTCTTGTGTTTGATGCTGTTGTGCGGTTGACGAGGCAGGGCGAATTGGTGTCTGGTTGTTGTGCGTGGCAGGTCCACCAAGATCAATGGATTTCGTTCTGTTCGACATATGGGTTATACTATTAATGTGTTATGTATCATGAGGTCGTTTTCTTATCTTCTCTTGCTAGGATGTCTCCTAGATAATGTCAATGTTAGTCGGGTCACAGAGCCAGATTCTGGAGGAAGACGCGTTGGGAGGTAACAGGGACTGGAGTCGGTTTTCATTCTTTTTTTTTGCTGTGTTTTATTCCTGTTTTAGTATTTTTGTTCCGCATGCTATACAGCTTGCAACAGCCCGCATGACCATGTTTGCACACAACAAAGCAGAAGAAATACCCACAAGGAGACGGCGCCAGACGACGCCGCTCCGCCTCGCCTCGTGCTCCGTCCCAGCGCGCAACCCAAACCCAGCCAAACACCGTTTATTTCTCCTTCTTCGCCTTGGCACCCTTGACCTTTGCCGTGCCGCGGAGCGTCTTGAGACGGTTCTTCCGTTGCTTGCCTGTAGTGGTGCGTTAGCATGTTTCGCGCTTGGTCTAGGGGAGAACAGGCGTGGTGCTGCATACGTTGTTGGCGGCCGGCGCGCTCGACCTTGGTGGCGAGGCCCACGCGAATAAGACGGTAGCGAGGCTCGAACTTCTTCATGGCCTCGGGCGAGTCGTAGATGAGGGCAAAGCCGGTCGTCTTGCCGCCACCGAATTGCGTCCGCAGGCCGAACACGTTGACCTGGTCCTTCGCCGCCTTGTACAGGGTTGCGAGCTTGTCGCGGAGCTCGTCATTGGAGATGTTGGCCCGACCGGGGTGGAGGATGTCGCTGTAGGAAGCATCGGTCAGTCCATCAATTCAGATTCGCCGTCGCGAAACAGAAGAATCCTGCAGAAACCAGACACAACATACACGACCATCTGCTTGCGACCCAGAAGACGGTTGCGGATGAACTTGCGCGTGCGCAAGGTGACCGGGGCTGCATCCGCCATCTTGGTTGTTGTTGATGGTGATAGTTGTAGAGTCGTGTCTTGACAAGATCTAGGAGACTATGAGAATTTTCAGCCTGTGTTTTTTTGCCTGTTGTCTCCCACTCTTTTTTTTTCCCCTAGCCCAGCCCTCGCATTGGTCGGTGTTACAAATTTCCGGTGGGCATATTTAGCTCCCGCTATAGGCCCTAGCCCTAATATTCAAATTTGAACATGCGTGCACGTGATGGAGGGGTTCCAGCTTCCAGCTTAGCGTCCTGGCCACAATCGGCATATGCGTATCGGCACAGTGTCGCTGTAATACGGCCCCAGCTGTTTCTCTCTCTTGGCCATTGCAAAATCCACCTCCTCAACACGAAAGTCGGTCGAGGCCAGCTCGAGGAAGGCCTCAAATGTCGTTCGGTTTCTCTCTGTTGCCGCTATCAGAACGACGGCCTGATGGTTCACCGCAACAAAATTACGTATTGTTTGCAGGAGGTCGGGCATGTCTCTCTGGTCGAACGTGATGTCTGCTCCGAGAACAACGTCCGCCTTGGGCATGTCTAGGTGATCTGAGTCGCCTCCCCATGTTAGTTCCTGCGGCGTGACTTTGCTCCCGTCCAGGTCATTCAGCTGTAGGTTGGCTGCCATGTTTTGCACGACGTCCGTCGACCCATCCGATGCAATGCAATGCGCCGACCCAAGGTGTCTGGCACAGAGAATGGAAACATACGCCGTCCCTGCTCCCAGCTCGACAATATGCTTCTCTTGAATGAGATGGCGGTTGTTGCAAAGATACGCCCCGAGATGAAGCGCAGCCTCCCACGTCCGGATGCCCGTTGTGCCTGCAGCTGCAATGGTTGCACGGTTTTCCGCCAATGTAATTTGCGGCACTTGCCCACCAGAACCTTCAAGAGCAGACAAGCAATACGTAACACCATGTGTCTTGGTGGCAGAGCTTGGGTCGTCCAATGTAGATGCACCAGAGCTGGCATGCTCGGCAAGACACATCATAATGTTGTCGGAAATGCCCTGCGCAGATCAGCAATAAAGCTACACCATAGACTGCACGAGCTTACATATGTGTCCCAGTCATCGATGCTGTTTTCTATTCTGTCTACGAGAGTCTTCAACACTCTCAATGTGTACGTCGGTGGAGGTCCCGGCGGCAGAGCCTCAGCCGCAAAGAGCCGTTCGTAGAGAAGCTCCTGCACGTCATTCTGGCGCAGCTCTGCTCCGTCCGGGTAGTCCAGCGATTGCTCTACCTGGAGATACTGGCGGCAGAATCGTTCAACCGTAGGCGACTGCACTGCTGCAAGTTCCATCGGTCGCAAGTGGCAAGGTACCAAAGTTGATGAGAATTGCTTGTGGTCAAAAGCCAACTTTGCAAGACCCATTTAATAAACTTTCAGAACTCCTTGCGCAAAATGCCGAATTTAGTCCAACCGCTTCCAATTGCTCCATTAACCGCCCAGGACAATTGAATCCCACATTGGCAAGGCCGCAAGTCTTGTCAGTGTTTCTGAGAATCTGCTATTCTGCGATTTTGTTTATTGATTTACAGTATTTTATTTCATTTACAATGTTCTTCCGTCTTTTGTTGATTCCTTTTTACAGAGACTTTTTCCAAGACAAACATTCAGTCTGAAGCCTTCCATTCATATACAACCGGTGGTTATTCCTGCTTTAAATTACTCAGGAAACAAAAATATTTCGTAGACTGATCACTTCCATGCGCGTATTATTTATTCATAACCAAACCGTATATTGCGATGATTAACTGGCCCTTTGGGATGAACCACATGAAAACAGCCTGGAGACCTCTTCTCATAAAACACCTGATATCTATAAATTTCTTACTGAAGTCGGGGCTCTGGTAAGTTAGAAAGCTTCTGTGGTCCAGAAACTGGGAACATATATCATAACGTAAGAAAGTATGTGTCTTATCTCTCCGATGTGCAATGACGCATCCTTCAAAGATTTTGTATCCCTGTTAGATATCTTTCTGTTTCCAGTGTTTTGGTAAATGCACAGCAATGTGTAACTATGTTGAGCTTGACTACACGGACGGGGGCTCCTATTTGATTAACGGAAGCTCCTAAGCGAACTTTAGTTTCAACCCTGCTTTTTATCATGCGAGAACATCTGATATTCTGCTATCATTGTCATAACTATATGAGGAAGAAATGGCATTGTCGCTTTTTAGAACATCTTAATAAAAGATCTTTAGGTCACGACAACTATTCATGTCGGCATCACGATAACTCCTCGAGCAATAAGTGAACTCTCCAGTCTCACACTTAATAATTCTACCGATTTTCAACTGTTGCTAACACATGAAATTATCGAAACCAAGACTGTCATTGGAGATCCAGAAACGGTTTACAAGTGTTGTAATTTGCCACACAAACCGTGTTCAACTACTTGCCAAAAACCACTTCAGCAATGTATACCACGATTAAACAATGGAAAACAAATGGCACAATGACAAATTATGTATTACTAGGCCACTGCCACTGTCCGCCGCCTTGCATACTACTACTTAGATGCGAGGGTTGTAGGCCTTGGTACACAGATAGTAGCTAGACTTGAACGATTCTTTCTTCAACAATACACAGGTCCTATTATCACACTCTTACTCGTATCCGTGCGTAGAACCCGCCTTCAGAATCCACGGGTTATTCACAGACTAGTCCCCTTACATCAATCCGACGTTCGCGAACCTCCCGATAGCCATGTTAAGCACTGTCGTCGACACCTCGGAACGGCGGTGTGCTGGAACGGCCTACAACATCGAGCAGGCCGCAGACACGCCAATTGAGTTCAGAGCATAACCCCTCCCCCGGCATCGGCTCGTCAGCCATCGTTGACTTCTACAGCAACACATGCGCCAAGCTCGTCCAGCCGAAACACCCCAAGCAGGCCGAATCAAGGCGGCAGTGGTGGTAGCACCCAGAGTCCACCGTTTAAAGCTCCTCTTCAGCCGTAACGGTCTCCGTCAAATTCAGAGGCAGGGGAGGGCCATCCTCGAATCCCGGTAAGCTTCCTACGAAAAGACAGCCTGAGCCTCCACGCGCCAGTCCACCAAATAATTACAACCTGCGTGCCGGTAGACAAAATGAGCCCACTGGTGGCCGAAGTTATCTGAGTGGACCGTCGAGTGGGCGGGGCAGTGGGTGTCCTCCTAATGATCCGCTAAGAGGAGGACAGGAGGCCAAGGCGGAAATCAAGGAAGTAGCCAGGGGGGGGGAAGAAGTAATGGTGACAATCCTCTTAGTGGTCCATCTAACGGGGGGTCACAAAATGACCGAGGTGGTGAGAACCGGTCAGGTGTTGGCTCCAATGGGGGTGGGCAGTAAGAAAGGAGAACAAAGCGGGCCATGAAGAGGAGGAGAGGGAGGTGATGGCAGAGGTGGCTCTCGCGGAAACAGACCTGCTGCAGTAACTGTATGCGTCCATTTGCCAACGGACAGCCCGAAGAACGCTCATGATGCTTGCCAACGTCACGAGTACCGTTGGCGAGGCAACATACACATTCACAAATCCCATTCACCCAGAAGCACCAACGCCAACAGTTACAGAAGATCGTGAATATCGCGTCTGTGGATGAACACGATCCGGGTACTAATTAGATAGATTTTTACACTTTGTATTTCCCTTTGAAAACACTCGTGCTAATTCAAGCAATACTCCCCCTGCTTGAATGGTCTGCGACAATGATGAAGACATTCTACCAGGGGCCGTTGAAAACGGATCATCAAGTGCTACGATACGTGGGCGACGACTTGGATTGGGTGAATTCAGTTATGCAGTGAACGAAGAGTGTTTGCTGGTAGCCATTCAGTCGAACACAGTTTGTTGCCTACACTGATTATGATATTATGACCCAATGCTAGCAAGGCAGCTGGGCAGCTCATAGCATGTGCTACTGATCTACGCAAAACGCACCATTTCCTGTACTGACCTTGGAGCAGATTTGCAGCTTGTCTTCAGGGGGTCTGAAAATATTTAGAATGTGCCACGGAGAAAATAGCCCTTTGAGAAATACATATTTTGGCTTACGTTTTTTTTCTCTCTATTTTTGATTAACCCCCAAAGACACGCTTATTTCTAACTGTTTGATCTAGGAGGCCAATACCAGCTTTGACACCATCGATGATGCTAACGCGGCTTCCAACCTCCATTCCATACGCTTCAACGGCGGCAGCCCTGAGTATTTTCTCCAAACCAGCCATGCCAGCACATCCCATGACAACGCAACTGACAGGAGAGCTGGCAAAGAGCCGCTTGGCTGCATCCTGCAACTTCGCGTGGATGGTTTCTTGTGGGACGACGCCGTGGAAGTCACCGGCGACGAGACCCGTCGAGAAGACACCAGCAAATTTGAGGCTCGCCACCCCAGGCTCCTGTCCCAGAAATCTTCTCACGCCTTGGGAAAGGTGGTCTTCCCAGAATGACCCCGTGGTGACGATGCCCCAGGTGTTCAGAGAGCCGTTGCTCGAGGCATAAGGGGGTAGCAGAGCTAGAGCAGCTAGTATGCTGGATTCGAAGATTCCAAGCACCACAGTCCTGTTACCGGATAGTTCGCAAAGCCTCGCTACTAATGGATGGACACTGTAGCATGCTACTAAGATGGCGTCGTAGCTGCTGATATCTTCACGATCGGCAAAATCTGACAGGACAACCTCGGTGCTTTTGACCAGGTCCTTGTCGTCGTTGATGCTTGCAGGGCTTACTGCTGGTGCTGTATATGTTTGGATTTCAATTGACTGTGATTGTCAACGTCTGCTCCGTTCAAAACTCGTCCAACAACCTACTTTGGGGAGATCTAAGCTTCGCAGGGCCTCCTCCATGCCATGGGTCATGGCATGAGAGGAGTTTGGGTTTAGGAGAAGGATCCGGATGCTATTTACAGCTCGTGCGTCTGCCATTTTCGAGACTCTTTCGCGATCCTCCTCGACAATGCCTTTTCTCCACGCAGTAATTGCACGTAGGTTGTCTGCCTGGAATTTTCTCCCACTCGGTCTCTTAGGGGGGTCACGTGCCATTTTCGTTACGTGGTCCATTGTTTGTCTGCCACTGACCCCACTAGACCAATTCCCAGCCAACCCTCACCAAGGCCATACCGACCGTTAATCCAACCGCCATTGCACTTTCTCTCCATTAACACGCACACCACCTGCAGCATGGCAGATCGTCCGCCGATAGGTATGTCCCGAACACGCATTGCACTTTCTTCATTTCCTACCTTCTTTTCCGCCTGGACCGGCTCGTGTCGGTGGCTGACAACCCCGCTCAGTTCTCGACGGTGGCACCGGCTTCCTCAAGGTCGGATATGCCGCGCAGAACTTCCCCGAGTTCCAGTACCCGTCCATCGTCGGCCGGCCGATTCTGCGTACCGAGGAGAAGGGCGACAATGACCTCGTTATCAAGGACATTATGTGCGGCGACGAGGCCGCGGCAGCCCGCACCATGCTTCAGATCAGCTACCCGATGGAAAACGGCATCGTGAAGAAATGGGACGATATGGAGCATCTATGGGACTACACCTTCTTCGAGAAGATGAAGGTTGACACAAGGGGACGCAAGATCCTTTTGACCGAACCGCCCATGAACCCGCTGAAGAACCGCGAAAAGATGACTGAGGTCATGTTTGAACGCTACGAATTTGGCGGTGTCTACGTGGCGATCCAGGCTGTGCTTGCCCTCTACGCGCAAGGTACGTCGAGCCATGGGGGGAATCACCAATAGCTTCTTCCTGCAAGGCCCAAAGCACACTCGCATGCTGACAGAAAGCTTCCCAGGTCTGTCTTCTGGCGTGGTGGTCGACTCGGGCGACGGCGTCACCCACATCGTCCCAGTGTACGAATCGGTCGTGCTCAACCACCTCACCCGCCGACTAGATGTGGCCGGACGCGACGTGACGCAGAACCTCATTGCCCTCCTGCTGCGACGCGGCTATGCCTTGAACCGGACGGCCGACTTCGAGACTGTGCGCCAGATCAAAGAGAAGCTCTGCTACGTGTCCTACGACCTCGAGCTGGACAAGCGCCTCAGCGAAGACACTACCGTGTTGGTCGAGTCCTATACGCTGCCGGACGGCCGCGTCATCCGCGTCGGCAGCGAGCGCTTCGAGGCCCCCGAGTGCCTATTCCAACCGCACCTGGTGGACTGCGAGCAGCCCGGCATCGCTGAGTTCCTCTTCAACACCATCCAGCAAGCCGATGTTGACGTGCGCTCCTCCCTGTTCAAGGCCATTGTGCTTTCCGGCGGCAGCAGCATGTACCCTGGTCTGCCATCGCGCCTGGAAAAGGAGCTGAAGCAGTTGTGGCTGACGCGGGTTTTGGGCGGAAACCCGGAACGACTGAGCAAATTCAAAGTGCGGATAGAGGATCCGCCACGCCGGAGACACATGGTTTTCCTCGGTGGTGCTGTACTGGCCAACATCATGGCCGATAAGGAGTCCATGTGGGTGACGAGGGATGAGTGGAATGAGCAGGGTCCGCGGGTGTTGGAGAAGCTGGGGCCGAGATAGCTTAAGCGCAGTTTAGCGGGGGAGATTAGGGGGGCCTTTCGGGGGATAAAAATGCAAATCTGTCACGCTTATGTAACTTTATCCCCCCACACCAGCCACCTTGTCGCCACATTCACATCTTACCAAGTCCTGATCGTCGCCGGACTTTTCTGTAATCACCCCAGAGGCATCCATCGACGCGCCCACAGGAGGGACGAACAATCTCGCAGTGCCCACATATCGCAGCGAGCTCATAAGCACTAATTATGGGTTGCGAAGCGATCCGTCACAATTGCTAGCGCATGACCTCCGCTTCAGCGGCCAGCCACTCGACTTCATTCGGCAGAAGATGCGAGCAGATGCTCGATCCCTGTATACGGTGCATACCGTATTAATAGGCATACGATGAGTCTCACCAACCCATCCTCCGGGGCTTCCGGTCCCGCCTCTGGCTCCGCTGCACGGGTCCAAGGATTAAAGCGAAGTGTTCAAGCAACATTTGAAGGCAAGTGGACGCTAACGTTCTCTCTCATCATGGAACCCTGGCCGGGGTTCGGGATTCACGCCAAATGCATAACTAACTGTCGTCGCACTCAAGATCCGGCTGATCTAGGCATCGGCTACATGGGCTACCGGAGCAAGGTCCGCGTGACGGACAAATATCGGGTCATCGGGTTCATCAGCAGCGGTACTTATGGCCGTGTATACAAGGCTATCAGCCGGCAGGGCCTGCCTGGCGAGTTCGCCATCAAAAAGTTCAAGCCGGACAAGGAGGGCGAGCAGATCACGTACACCGGCATCAGCCAGTCTGCCGTCCGGGAGATGGCCCTGTGCAGCGAGCTGTCTCATCCAAATGTCATCCGGCTCGTCGAGATCATTCTGGAGGACAAGTGCATCTTTATGGTCTTTGAATACGCCGAGCATGACTTGTTGCAGATTATCCACCACCACACGCAGCAGCCGCGCCACCCCATCCCAGCGACCACCATCAAAAGCATCATGTTTCAACTTCTGAATGGCTGTCAGTACCTGCATACAAATTGGGTTCTGCACCGGGACCTGAAGCCAGCGAATATCATGGTCACATCATCGGGACATGTCAAGATTGGCGACTTGGGTCTTGCTCGCTTGTTCTACAAGCCTTTGCACTCCCTCTTCTCGGGAGATAAGGTGGTGGTTACGATTTGGTATCGCGCCCCAGAGCTTCTATTGGGGGCCCGCCACTACACGCCAGCTATCGACATGTGGGCCATCGGATGCATCTTTGCCGAGTTGCTCTCTCTCCGGCCAATCTTTAAAGGCGAAGAGGCCAAAATGGACTCGAAGAAGATAGTCCCCTTTCAGCGGAACCAGATGCAAAAGATTGTCGATATTATGGGACTTCCTACAAAGGAACGGTGGCCCCTTCTTGTCAATATGCCCGAGTATCAACAGCTGAGCAGCTTTCATTCTCCGCTGAGCCAACACCAGCATCACCATCATCATCATCACCACCATGGCGTACCGCAGAGCACCAGCAACCTGGAAAAGTGGTATCATAGCACGATTAATCAAGGGCACATGTCGTCCTCCGCGCAACACAGCGCAATAGGAAACCCAGGCAGTCTAGCCAGCCTCGGCGCCGAAGGCTACAGCCTGCTTTCTGGCTTGTTGGAATACGACCCAGAGAAGCGGCTGACGGCCGAGCAGGCTTTGGAGCACCGCTTTTTCACGACCGGAGACGCTCTGAGCAGCAACTGCTTCGAGGGGCTGAAGATGGAATATCCGCACCGGCGCGTTAGCCAAGACGACAATGACATCCGGACAAGCAGCTTGCCCGGCACGAAGAGAAGCGGGTTGCCAGACGATTCCTTAGTCCGAGCAACCAAGCGGGTGAAGGATTAGATTGTGTAGCAATAGCAACAGTGCAGCGTTTTCGTCTGAAGCGATTATTTGGAATAAAGTGTATATATATATACAGAGTCATGCACGCATCGTGTCAGAGCCAA
Source organism: Harringtonia lauricola (assembly GCA_014183025.1). Lineage (NCBI taxonomy): Eukaryota > Fungi > Ascomycota > Sordariomycetes > Ophiostomatales > Ophiostomataceae > Harringtonia > Harringtonia lauricola. The sequence continues at coordinate 121,898 of JACBXF010000138.1, read as the reverse complement.
GAACTTCATTCCCGGTGCTCGCCCCCTAGGTAGAGGAGCCGATGGCTTTGGGGAGGGGGTGTGATTAAATTAAGGCTGAAAGAACGCAATCAACGACAAAGTATGGCCGCAGGGACATCCTAATGCACGGCCGTCTCAACTTCCAGGGTATTCCATTCCACCTCAACCTTGATCAACATGTGCAATAGGGTAAACAGATCGCAAGCCAAAACAGCACCCGGAGAAAGGGACAGAAGAGAATAAGAGGTAGACAAGTCGGCTCAGGGGGGGTGTGGAGGAGGGTGGAAAGGTAGGCAGGGAGGGTCGGTTGGTGGTTCACTTCTTCACCGGTGCGGGGGGGGACTTGACGTTGTTCGACAGCCACGCCAGGCCCTCCAGAAGACCTTCACCCGTGGTGGCACAGCTGGGCACCACATACCAGATCTTGTCCTTGAGCTTCTGGAGCTGGAGGGCGTCCGTCACTTCCTGCGGCTTCATGGCTGTTCGTGTGTATTAGCAAAGGCCAAGAAGTAAAGTAATGGCGATCTTTGGTTATGGGGACAGCACGAACCGTTGTCGAGATCTTGCTTGTTGGCGAACACCAGCAGTAGGCTGTCCTTCATCTCGCGGTCGTTGATGATGCGGTGCAGCTCTTGTCGCGCCTCGTCCATGCGCACTCGGTCCGAGGAGTCGATAACGAATATTAAGCCCTGGGTGCCTAGGAGAAAGGGAGACTCGTCAGCATGTGGCAACGAAATAACAAGCACGAGAGTTCACGTCGCAAGACTGATTCTCACCGCTGAAGTAATGCCGCCACAGAGGTCGGATCTTGTCCTGGCCGCCCACGTCCCAAACGTTGAACTTGACATTCTTATACGTGACCGTTTCGACGTTGAAGCCCACCGTGGGGATTGTCGTGACGTCTTGGCCGAGCTTCAACTTGTAGAGGATGGTCGTCTTGCCGGCCGCGTCCAGGCCCAGCATCAGCAGACGCATCTCCTTCGATCCGAAGATCTTACCCATCATTTTGGAGAATTGGCCACCCATTGTGTCGGTTGCGCGTCGCTCGAAGCTTAGAAAAAAAAACTGTATACCGGCCGACGGGCCGCGAGGATTGTTCGAGGCAGGAGAGCAATGCGGCTCTCTGGCTTAACCCCCTGGATTTTGCGGTTTTCGATGCCCCTTTCCTGCTTAGTCAAAGCGACACGTGATGTCGTGTTTCAAATATTGAAAACGTCTCCCAAATTGACAATGGTGGGAAATGCTCCGAAAACCCCACTAATACATTTGCCCCCACAGGCTAGCAAGGAGTTAAAATGGCAAAGGAAATAGCGAGAAAAAAAAAGCATTAGCAAGTTCCATTTGCATGGAATACTCCGTACTGTTTTTGAAATGTCCACAGGCACGTCGTCGCCTTCCCAAGAAATAAAGTGTGCTGTACGAAGTACCGTTGCGCGCGCGAAATAACGAATCGTGCCAAACTTGGGCGATCCGTTCTCGGATTTAGCTGCCATGGCGACCGCAGAAATTCCATCCACGACGCCGTTTGCAGCAACGGTGTCCGTTTGAGAGGTTTTCGTTATTACCAGAGCATGGTGCACAGTAGGATGACAGCGATAAGAGATTTAAGATCTGAGGGGGTGTTTTCTAAACAGCGCCGATCGCATTGATGACGTGTACTGCGTGCGCGCTCTAGCCGCCAAGCATATTCGGCAGTTGAGCATCTGCTTCACACTCCGTTTCTGCCTGCTCACCTCTACCGCTCGAAAGCACAAAAAAAGCCCAATGTCTCTTGCCCTACTTGAAGCTTTTACTCCCCAAACCTGTGCTCGGCCAGGCCATCATCGTGACTGACATCATGAATTCGGATAGGGATAAAGCAAGGCGGGCAGCGCAGCTTATTGTGCAGCGGAACTCGTTGATATTGAGACTCTGAATCTGAATCTTGAGATAATGTATATTAACTATTGAGGATATTTGTTTGTGGTTATTGCGTGGTGAATGCATGGCAATGAAGGGAGATTTCGAGGGAGGAAAAAGAAAGGGTATTGCTAGCTACTGGTAACAGTCTGCCATGCACACAACGCGAAGAACCCTCACAGGTGATCACGGCTCAATTTCGATACTCCACGACAAAACGGCGTTCCACTTCCTGCAGCGTGCCCGAGTTCTCCTCGCCTTCAAAGCGCAGGTTGACCTTGCCAGTGACCTTGTCTGTGCTCATGACCTCTGCCTTGTAAAACGTTGTGCTATCCGGGTACAAGGCAAGGACCGTCTTGCCAGGCTCCAGCTCTGGTAGCTCTTCACCAGGAAGAGGCAGGGCGATCATGCTGCTCGCGCTCGTGCGGTACTCCTGACGCTGCTCGGGTGGTACGTCGGGGTCCTCGTCTTTGACCTTGTACCGGCGCGATTTACCCTCGCCGAGCACTTGCTGGACCTTGCCGAGAAACCATTCCGTCGTTTCGTTTGGAGTGGTCGGCTTGGGCTTGAAGACGACATCACGACCCTTGACAAACACCTTTGATCGCTGCGACGCAGAGGTCTGGCTGCCGCTCCCTGGGCCCTGGGGCTCAACACTGTCTGCTTTGGCCGATGCATCTCGGTCTCCGCCGCGGGGTGGGAGGCTGTCTCGGTTCGCGGACCGGTCGCTGGCAGCTGCCCCCTTGCGCGTATGACTACTGCTGCTCGGTTCCGGTTCCGGCTCATCTGCAAGGGCATCGAACTCATAAGGATCCCGCTCGCGTTCCTTCTCGCGATCCCGTTCCCTTTCCTTCTCCTTGTCTTTTTCCCGCTCGCGCTCTCTCTCCCTCTCGTGCTCCCGTTCCCCTTCCCGCTCGCGCTCACGCTCGCGCTCGCGCTCCTTTTCTCGCTCTCTCTCTCGCTCTCTCTCACGCTCTCTTTCCTTTTCTCGCTCCCGCTCCCGCTCCCGCTCGCGTTCGCGTTCGCGTTCGCGTTCGCGTTCGCGCTCCTTCTCTTTCTCTCGCTCCTTTTCCCGTTCTCTTGTCCCAGCCCTGCCTGTGCTGCGCGAAGACCCGGATGCAAGCATACTGGAGCGAGACGGTGTCTGCAGGCTGTTTTTCTCCATCTCCTCTTCCTTGCCCTTTTGGATTGCCCGCAGTATCTCGAGATTCCCAATGAGATTTTTGAGGGATTCGGAGACGGCATCTGACGACCGAACACCTTTCCGAAACAGGCCCTCTTGCTTGCTCTCTTCAGCCTCTGTGTGAACCGAGTCTGTAAGTTGTGCTATGTGTGTGTCTTGTTCGATGATTTTCCGCACGTTGTCGTTGTCGGCGTTCTGGAGGTCGACAAACTGGCGTATCTCTTCCTTGATATTCTGCCAGTGCGAAAACTCCTCTCCTTGGTTTCCATTTCTAGCCGGCCCGCGCGAATTGCGGTTGCGCTGGGAGGACATGAGGTGTGTTGTGGATGGGTGCGTTCGCGCAGGTGCAGATGTATCGTATGCAAAGTGTGGTGATCATCCGTCCCGTCCCCGCCTTAGGAGCTTGTGTCCGATTCGCGGTCTGTGGATCTCGCCGGGTTCGATTTTTTTGCTTTCTTTGGATCTATTGCGCTCGCGTTTCGAACTGGACAGCAGAGGATCAGAGCCAAGATTCATTAGTTCTCCACGCGACATCGTGGGGATGAGGAAGAGAGCTGTCTCTTGTTGAAGATGATGTGGATGTGCTTGAATAAGGATGGATGCAGTTGAGTGGTGATGAACCAACAAGATACGATCGCGTGGTTGTCTGCCAGCTGGAAATGGGAAGAATCAACAAGCGACAAGAGCGCATACGTACCTGGGGTGGCTAACAGCGAAACAGTGTTGCCAGAGAAGATTGCATTGGTAACTATTCGTATGCGGGGGGAAGAAAACGGACAGCCCAATTTAGATATTTGTGGGTACTTGTGGGCGTTTGGTTTCCCATTTTAAACTAGCCTAAATGTCGATACGCCTCTTTTCCCCACTCCAAGCAACACCATCATTAACACCACCATGAGGTCAAACCTGTCGCTCCCACCACGCTCACTCTGATCTACCATCTTGTCGTCATATCATGCATCCAGTTCCGCCTTCAAATTAAGATCACATTCCAAAGCCAAAGAAAATAGCCAAACCACACCCCAAACGAAGCAGCCATGCTTGCTGCAGACAGATGATATGTCAATGGCGGCTCGCTGTAGGAAACTGCAGCCCGTGACGGTGCGAGTGGCGGTGGTGGTGCCCAACTCCTGTCTTGCTGGAGGTATGTCCGTACGCGGCGGGGGAGTCGACACAGCGAGCCGCAGACGAATGGTTTCTGGCCGGCGGGGGGCTGTCCGTGGGAACATACGTTTGGCCGCCCAGAAAATTACTGCAAGGCCCTTTGCTCGGGCGATTGCTGCCAGATGTGTGCAGAGAGCCAGCAGTGGAAGAGTTGTATGTATAGCTGCTGAGGCTGATGGTGGACCCTTGCGTGCCCAGCCCCCTCTCCTGCTCGCTGAAGATGCTCTCGCCCGCGCCGCCGAGCCCGTACGAGCTAGAGCTGGTGTAGGACTCCTGGGCGTCGCCGCTGCTCTGGACGGACGGCTCATCTGGCACGTATGCTGGACTGGGAGGCTTGCCGACGCCGGCAGAATCCAGAGTGCTGCTATGCGTGGCGGCGCTGCTGCCACCAGATGCCGACAGTGAATTGGACAGGGATACCAGGCTGGTGTCGCTGCTCGTCGGCTTGTAGCAAGAAATAGCGTCGTGGTCGTACGGCCCCGTGGGTACAGTCGCAGGAGTTGACGTGCTGGTCGCCACATTCGGCACGCGCTCCATGGTCTCGGCGTCCATCGGCGGCAGAGCAGAATCGAACCCTGCCAAGGAGTACGCTGTGGTGTCCGTCGCCGAGGCCGGCCGGTGCACCAGCGTGGTCATGCTGCCTTGGGAGTAGCTGCCGGGGTCTGTGTTGATGGCGGCAAGGCCGGACGGCGCCGATTTCACTTTACTTTCCCATGGGTAAGCGGATATGAGGTGGCTCGCATTGCTGTTTATGACGGGATATGCCCCGTACGACGCTGGCATGCTGTAGCCCACGCAGTCGCTGCTGAAGTTGCTGCCCCAGGGTGGCATGCTCTCGTAGTAGGACCTGCCTCCGTAGGAGTACACGCTGCCGGACTTGAACGGCTCAGTGGGCGACAGATCCGTAGGCGACAGGTACTGGGGAACGGGGGGGGCAATGGACCGGTGAGCCAGGGCACGCGCCGCCACTGGATTGTAGTTGAATTCGTGAGTGAGGCTGGTGGCGGTAGCATCGGCTTGGATGGGTGTTTCACGGGATGCAACCTGCTTTTGGTGAGCCATGTTTCTATCCAGTGCACAAGCTGCCACATACCCGCAGGAAGAGACACTGAGAGACGCCCGCGTTTTTGCAGTTGGAGCACGGCATGTTTTGTCCGAGGTCGCCGCTGCAGCGAATCTTCCGCTGACGGCATCGTCCACACTGGAACCAGTGAGCGACAGAATGAAAATGGAGAAAAAAAGATAGGCTCTGCATGTGCGCTTACTGCAACTGCTATCCGCTTGCGTGCCGGTGTGTCGCCATTGTCAGACTGGTGCTCTGGCATCGCCACCGCGTGGTTGTCGCGAGCTGGGATGTGAAGGCGGCGGTCGTGGTAGGTTGAATTGGAGACGTAAGGCGAGTAGATGCGGCTTGGCCGTTGGCCGTTGTTGCCCTGGGTGTGGTAGCTAGCCTGGGACACCATTGTGGCAAACCGCGTGCCGCCGAAAGCGCAGAGATTGGCTACGAAAGTGGACAATGATCTTCGACTGCTTCCAAGATATGAAAAGGGGGGGGGGGGGGCTTTTGAAGCCGTTGGATAGAAAGCGACGAAATGGACAAGTCAAAGGAATCAAGGGTATGAGGAACGAGTCGAAGAATGGCAGACAAGAAACATACTCTCGATATTGAAAAAAAAGGAGGGACGTCGGAATATAACAATACGAAAACAACAGGAGGTGTGGAGGTAGAATGCCTCACACCTCTTGTGTGACTTTGTCTGGTCGCCCCGGCATTACGAACACATAAAAAAAGTCTTGGTTTGCACCCGGTCTCAAAAGGTTCATATTCTGTTTGTATTGATATGTGCCCGGGGAACACCGTCTCACCATCAACCCGACCAACTTGGCTGTCCAGGTACCTGAGTGGCGAGTGGCTTGTGTGATTTCTGGTGCTTGCTTGCCAACAGTTTCCGCGAAAGCAGACCACTGCCGGTGCTGCCATATGAGATGCGCCAACAAAGCTAAACGACAGGGCACGAAAGCACATCTCGAGCAGGGTGGCTGCTTCGAGAATGCGCTGGACATACAGGGGGAGGCGGAGCCCTGCATTCGGGGGGGTAGATGGTTTTTTCCCAATCCATCCATGTAGATGTCTCCGTGACACAGCACGACTGTCTAATTTTAGAGCCCCTGTGACCAGAGATGTATCTGCTAACATGGGAGAGGGGAGAGAATGCGATCCCATCTACAGATCGTTTGCGCTGGCGATCGTGTTGTCCCAAGTAGTCTTCCATTCAACGTCAAAAGCGCATCCAAACTTGAATGTTGGCGTCTGAAGAAAGGGATGAAAGAAAGGAAAAAGCCCGTGCCTCTGGTGCACCTGCAACTCATGTTAGGCCATCAAGATAACTGCCATCGCTGTTCAGTGCTCTACACTACAAACAATGACAGAAAACGAAATGACAGATGAATAGAGCCAGCGCATCAAGCCGTGTGGGAAGCAATTGCATCAGGATGCTTCGTATGTTCCACAGGGCAAACAGACAGGCAAGAGACAGCAAACGATACGCTAAAATGAACACAGGAGTGCGGAGTGGATTGGCCTTGGGTCGTGCAGAAGTGCAGATGGGTGACTGCATGTAGCAAATGAGCAGTCGTCCGCCAGAAGATGGCAAGACGCAGAGAATCGCTATCCAGGAGGGTGCCCAACACCAAAACCAGACGGCGCCGTGCGATACCATGTCGGAAGGATTCCCTCTATGTGTCCATCAGCAGAGCAAAGAAATAATAAAGGGGAAAACGCCCTGGCTAAGGATTCAGAACCAGATAAAAGCTATCTTGCATGATGGACCCCAGGCCCTGTAACCCAGAATGCAAATAACGAATGTCCCAACACGATTGGCCGTAGTATTGCATGCTTGGTGAATATGACACGTACATGGCAGCAAGTGAGACGTAGGTCAGCAGCAGTGATGCAGGACGATGGCATCTCTCTCCCCATACGGTCTAATCCACCCACCTGTGCATTTCTTCCATGAAGGGGATAAAAAAGAAAGAGGGGAAAGAATCATATGAGCCAAGATCAGCAGCCAAATGCACTAGACTCTCTTGTAAATTTCCCGTTTTCGTACTCACCTCTCCATCGTCTCTCCGCTGTGGTCCCCTCTCTCGCTAATGCAAGGCTGGGGGATTGCACAATGCTGGAGAGACAAGCCGAAGTACGATAAGATGCCAGAAAATACGAGTCATGAGCCACGAGCAGCGGCAGAGCGAACAGGATGCCCAAGAAAGACAGCATTGCCGGGGGACATGAGGGTGATGTAGCTGGCTTGCACGCCAACCACATTACACAAAAAGGCGAGAGCGGAGAGAAGGACAGGCAATTGCAGACCATGCCGAAAAGTGCCACAGAAGCAGACGAGAACTGACAAAGTTCAAGCCTGACGGACAAGTCTGGCGAGTTGACACCACTTAAACGAATCTCACCTGGCGCGTCTGTGAGACGTGGCTTGGGCCAAAGACGCCGCCTGTCCAGGCTACTGTAGACGAGTCTGGTGCAGACATTCATCCTTCATACATACAGCCTATTGGTGAGTTGTTTGCTCCCCTGCTCCCCTGTCCCTGCCCCCCCTCCTCCCTCCCCTCCCTGCCCCCCTGCTTCCCACCAAAAATGGCATAAGACGAACAACAATGTCGTAATACGTCGCAAACATGCATGTCCTCTGTTTGTTAAGCATAGGGATATGGGGACCACGAAAACCCTGTGGTGTTGTTCAGTTCGTTTGGTCCTGGCCTGTGGCACAAAGAATAGTCCACTTGAGTTTCAACAAATCAAGCCCCCGAAATTGCCCGGCGCAGGCTGCCTGCGCTAATGTATGATTTGCTTGGTTCACTCATCTGTAGGATGATGGTGGCACCGGCCAGAAACACCTCCGACCTGCTTGCCCACCGGCCAGGAGGGCGTGGATTGCCATGATCGGCAATATTTTCCTCCTTCTGGTGTCTCTTGGGGTCTTTTCAGATGCAATGACTGATATTTATGCGAGCCTGCTTCTGTATTTTTCAATGTCAAAATGGAAACCAAGTTGAGCGAGCTGAGCGAGTTGAGGCCGCCAAGAAACCGGCCCAGGAAAGCAAACAAGCTGCTGAAGCTGCCAATCCACACCTGCTTGCAAGGTCGACTACCATCGTACGGGAGCGGGGCTCTTCGTGTTTGTGTGTGACCTCCCGCGGTCTCTGCTGCAGGCGTTGACGGGAACGTGCATTTGTGCGTCTCAGACTTGGATAGGAATGGCTACAGCATCCTAAACGAGGCCTATCAATTTCAGACAGTCCTACTATGGAGAGTTTACCGTTTTAAATTGAGTGCCACATGTCCTTTCGTACGGCATGACCAGCCTGCTTAGCGAGGGGAGGCACAAACGCTGTAAGCCCTTGCTTGGGGCAACGGAGAATTAATGACGGCCACGGAGGTGTCTCATCTGCACAAAGGTTGGCATACCGTATCACCCCAACGATGTCCGCCGATGCAAATCAGGTGTTGGCTGCTGCGCTTGTGACAGGGCTGCTGATGACGCACCGCCCGGACTCGCAGAGCAGACGGGAGGGGGATCTGTCACTGACCGGAGCCGAGGTAGAATCGAGGACTTTCACAAGCACCTGTTCTCCATGACAGGTCTTTGTAGCAGAGGGATGCTGCGGGAAATCTGTGTTTCCAGCTTTTCTTGCACTGCTTTTGGCGAGACTGGCGTGTTTTCATCATGGAGACAACATCGAGCAGACATTGCCTCTTTCAATATCAAAGCATAGTTCTTTGTCCAGTTCCACAGACTTTTGTATGGATTACGTGGCAAATAATTGCAACAGAGAGAGAGACAGTTTCAAAAGTGCGCGAGACTGTTGGGAAGCAAACCTGTGAGAAATTTAAGAAGCGGGATCGCGCAAGACAAAGGCCACAGAGAGTCGCCCATGTTTGAAGAACAGTGTCGTAGAAACGTCTCATGCACGCATCCAAGCCGTTATAAATACATATGCTAATATGGGTATCACCACTGGCGACGGCTCTGATATTCCGATCGCTGCCTACCACCGTCCGCATCCCTGTAGTCACGATGCCGGTCTCGTCGAGGACTCCGACTCCGGTCTCGATATGGCCTCTCTCGGTCTCGACCTCGGTCGCGGCCTCTTCTATTATCCCTTCGGTCGTCTCTCCTGCCACCCCCCCGATCGTCCCTCCGATCGCCACCTCGGTCGTCCCTTCGGTCGTCCCGTCTGTTTGTCCAGTCTTGATCTCGGAGCCGGTCTCTGCTCTGGCTCCGTTTTCTCCGATAGTTGCGCTCGCCTGGGTCCCTATCTCGCCTGCCTGTGTCCCGATCAATGGAAGGCTCTCTGTCCCCATCTTTCTGATCCAACACGGACTTTTTTAGCTGTCCTTTGATGTCATCATCGCCATGCACCATCTTGTACGAAGACTCCTCGTCGACGTCTTCATTGCGGTACTTTCGCCACTTTTCCAGTTCCTGGACGCCACCCCAGCCGCCTTTCCCACGGGCCCGCCGCTGCCGTTTTGAATTTGCTTCTTGCCGCCAGACATCGCTGAGCTTGCTAACACTCTGGCTGAAGTCGACATGGATGCGGCGGTCGTCGATGAGAACGTCTTGCATCTTGAAATACGCAGTCTCGCATGCGCTCTTGTCCTCAAATTCGATGAAAGCATACTGCAGGCTGTCGCCCGTCTTCTGGTCGCGGATCACTTCGCACGACAGAATCTTGCCGAACCGGCTGAATATGAGCTCCAGATCCGAGTCCTGGGTGACGGGGTTGAGCTTGCAGACGAACAGGACGTTTTCCGGTGGCTTCACCTCGGCAAACGGTAGGTCGCCCATCATTTCTAGCGTGAGCGCCTGCGCTCGTGCTTCTTGCTGTCGCCGAGCCTTTTCCAGTTCTGCAGCCTTTTCTTCGTCCATCTCGTTCTCGTCCTGCAGCTTGTCTTTCTCCTCTTCGCTGATCCGCACCGTGGCGAGCTGCACCCGCGATGGTGCGGGCGAGCTGGGCGGCTCTTCGAGGCCATCGGGGTCGGGATAGGGGTCGTCCAAGATCACGCAGTGCTTGATGCGAATGTCGACAAGAGGGTACCCGTCGCCGTCGACAATGGCGTTGTTGATCTTCTCGAGAACATCGAATCCCTCCACAACCCGGCCAAAAATGGCAGACTTGCCGTCCAGGTAGTCGGTGTTGTCACCGAGCGTGACTATGAACTGAGATGCAGCAAGCCGGATGTCTGGATCTGACGGGTGTGGCACGGTTGCCATACCTACGGTGCCCCTCTCGACATGCTTGAGCTTTGGATGAAAAAACGCGGGGAAGGTTCGCTTGGTCGGATCGGAGGAGAGCAGACCCCATATGGATGAGCCGCCATCGGACTGTTCGGAGAGGGGGCCAAGAGGGTCGCCGGTCTGGAAGGAGAAGAACTTTTGGACGGAATGAACAGGAGAAAAGTTGTAGTATTTGACCTTGCAAAGCTTCAGAAAGCTTCAACGTCTGTTAGTAAAGCGAGCAAGCACACGGTAACCACGGTAGACCACTGCTTACTTTTCGCACAGTTTGGGCGCGTAGTCAACCAGAAGGTCGATTACAATATCGCCCAGACTCGTTTCCAAAAGAACAGACATGTTCACAGCTGCCAGAAAGGAGTGCTGAGGGTAAATGGCCGCGATGGCTTGTCGCGCCTTCTATCAAAATGCGACGGATCATTGTTAACGCGAAAAGTGACAGAAGCTCCAACTCAGCTCCACGGAATTTTGTTTATCCGTATTCTGCTGTTTCCCAAACACGGGTCTCCAAAGCATCGTCCCTGACTTGCACACGTCAACCATGACGTTGAATTTACATACCCATGATTAACACAGTATCCATTTAATCATGGTTTCCGCCGCCGTTCAGCGGCTCTTGGCCGACATTACGCCGGTGTTTTGCTTCTTGATGGCCGTGGTCACCCTAGGGCCTCACCAGTTCGGCTACCATCTTGTTTGTCTCTCTCCCTGACACGTCTTCTCGAGCTGCGGTGGACATATGCTAACGTGTGGCGACGTCTAGGCAGAACTCAACGCGCCACAGGATGTCATCACATGCCGGAAGGAGAGCATACGGAACGCTCCGCGGATGTTGTACTCGCTCCGCGCCCTCGTCAACTCGACGCTCCCGCACTGCATTCCCATGAACGAGACCGCTTTTGCGACTGTGTCGTCGATCTTTACCGTTGGAGGTCTGATTGGTGCTCTGGCAGCTGGTCCTGTCTGCAGCCACCGCGGCCGGCTTCTGGCCATGCGAATAACGGCCTTTCTCTTTCTGATCGGCTCTACAATCGAGACGCTGTCGATATCCGTCGCCACTCTGTCCATTGGGCGGATTATCAATGGCATGAGTGCAGGTGCGTCCACAGTGATCGTTCCGCTGTACATCAGTGAAGTCGCACCGGCCGAGTCCCGCGGCTTCTTTGGTGCCTTTACGCAGATCACGGTCAACATTGGCATCCTGGTCACGCAGACGATGGGGTATTTCTTGAGCCGCGGGTCCCTGTGGCGCTGGATTCTCGGAGCGGGCATAGTGATCTCGTTTGTGCAGATCATCGGCCTCTTATTTGTGCCGGAGAGCCCGGCCTGGCTTGCTTCGCACCGGGGCGATGTTGTGCGGGCAAAGCGGATCCTGCAGAAGATTCGCGGCAGAGCGGCCGATGTGGACGACGAGGTAGCTGGCTGGCCAGCTGGCAATGGGGCACAGAGTGCCCAGTCTGCAGAGGAGCAGGCCCTTCTGGACCAGCACGCAGCCGACATCGTCGTGGAGGCTCCGTTTTCGCCTCAGCGAGCCGACAACAGCAAGCCTCATGCCACGGTTGGTTTCTTGGGCGTTGTGCGCGATCCGCTGTACCGGCCTGCCATCGTGTCCGTGATTGGGGTCATGTTCGCGCAGCAGCTCTGTGGTATCAACTCGGTCATCATGTACTCCGTGTCGCTGTTGAACGGCATGCTCCCACTCAACTCGGCGCTGTTGACGATTCTGATCTCCACCGTCAATCTGGTCATGACCATTTCTTGTGCACCACTCCCCGACAAATTGGGCCGGAAGACGTGTATCATGCTGTCGATTGTGGGACAAGGAATGAGCTCCTTTGTCCTGGCCTTTTCTATCGTGTACGGAGTCAAAATTCTGGCAGCGATCTCTGTGCTCTCTTTTGTTGGTTTTTTTGCCGTCGGTCTCGGGCCTGTCCCCTTCATCCTCGCCTCGGAGCTTGTTGGACACGAGGCAGTCGGTGCCACGCAGTCTTGGGCACTCGGCGCAAACTACGTGGCTACGTTCCTTGTTGCGCAGTTTTTCCCGCTGATCAACACGGCTCTGAACACCCGGTTTGGAGGTGCTGGCTGGGTGTTCTTTTTGTTTGCGGTCTTTGCAGTCCTGTCGGCTGTGTTCATGGCCGTTTATGTTCCCGAGACAAACGGCAAGAAGAATGCCGATGAAGTTTGGGGACGGACGAGACGTGATGATTGAGCATGAATTCTCGTTGTATGGTATTGTATACATATATGGCGCAAAACAGCATTCAAACTGCGATTTTCACGATGTAATGTTTTTTATTCTGACGGTGAGCAGGATAGAAGCAGCAGGGCGCTGCCTGGTCCGCGTCTAGAGGAGCACTTCATGGACAGCCAGATGCCGTAGCTGTAGTAGCCAGGGGTGTGCATCGAGCTCCTCTCGGGTCCAGACCGTTCAGCTGACGATCTGCCCAGGCCTGTCCTCAAGCGGAACCAGCAAGGCATACTCCGACTCGTGCTGGCTGAGACGCAGCCCAATACCCCAGTCACAGGTAGGAAGAATATTGGTGATGATCTTCGCAGCCATTTGAGTCTATTTGAAGTCGCTTCCAGCAAGATGCAGTTGCGAGTTCACAAGGCCTGGTGCAATAAACACGAGACAGATCACTCCGTATTCAGGAAATATAATCGTTGTCACGCTCTCCCACTTCACGGGATGGTTCTTCAAAGAATGGCTGCATCCGATTTGAACCTGCTCGCTTGTTCGCCAAGCCAAAATGTAAGCTGGTGGGTGGGAAGGCGCTACCAGGACGCTATCTCGGCAGCCTGCGCTTTCCCGTTTCGCAGTCTGAATCGCGTGCTATGCTATCGATAGCTTTATCGGAAGCGTGGGCTTAGGACATCTCGCATAGCCAAAGGGATCGGTCTCGGAGTCATCCTTGCATCGCTGGCTTCGAATTCACAACTGCAACATGTCTACCGTCACCATTACCAAGAATGCCACAGAGGCCGGTTCGCAGCTGCGGTTCGCCAGCGAGCAGCCGCTGCGGCCCCGCGTCCAAGATACGCACATGGACGGCCTGTATACGATCGACGGGTCGGGCATCACCATCGGCCGCAGCGCCCCGATTGCCGGCATACCCCAATTCACGAACCCGTACGAGGAGCGGCGTTGGGCGCTCGAGCGCATGGCCGGGGCGTTCCGCGTGATTGCGCGCAAGGGCTATCTGGAGGGCACTGCCGGACACATCTCGTTGCGGGATCCGGTGGACCGGGACACGTTCTGGATCAACCCGTGAGCGGTGAATGGGCGGATGTTGTTATTGTGTCTAAAGCTGATTGACAGTCTTGCGCGCCACTTTGCCCTGATGAAAGTCAGCGACCTGGTGCACGTCAACATGAAGGGCGAGATCATTGGCGGCAACAAGGTGAGCATCTAGCAATCCTCTCTCCCTCATCTCCCCTGATTGACGAGCAGGCCTGCATCAACAACGCTGGCTTCAACATCCACGCTGCCCTGCACCACGCCCGGCCGGACGTCAACGCCGCCTGCCACTTCCACAGCATCCACGGCAAGGCCTGGTCGTGCTTCGGCCGGCCGCTGGAGATGCTCAACCAGGACGCCTGCGCCTTTTACAACGACCACGCCGTGCACGAGACGTTTGGTGGCATCGCGTTCGAGGCATCCGAGGGTGTGCGCATTGCCCAGGGTCTCGGCCTCAACCGCTGCGCCATCCTCAAGAACCACGGCCTGCTGACGACGGGGCACACCGTCGACGAGGCCGCGGCGCTCTACACGCTCATGGAAAACTCGTGTCGCGTACAGCTGTTGGCCGAGGCGGCAGCGGCCGCAGGCATCGCCAAGGAGATCTGCCCGCATGAGGAGGCCGAGTATACGTACCGGCTGACGACGCCCGAAGCCATGTGGCTCGAATTCCAGCCAGACTACGAGTACGAGCTAGAGATGTCGGGGGGGTCTTTTCTGAAGTGATCTGTTTTGCAGCAGTTTCAGAATAAAAAAGAAAAGGGAGCCCCATTGCTTCACCTGCACCTTCTATCACCTTGATATCTCTGAGGCTGGAGACTGAGATCGTCCGATCTGTCGTTGGAGGCTCTCCTGGAGACGGCCGAGCCAGTATTTTGCTTCCTCGATATTATCTTCCTCCTCTTCTTCGTCTAGCCCCGTATGCAGTATTTGATTTTTGCGTCTTAGCTGAGGCAAGAGAAGAGAATGGAGGGGCCTTTCTCGGAGCCAGTCTCAAGAGCCGACAAGTCTACGGTGGTGTCCATTACAACACGATCCCGATCTGTAAATGACGAGAAAATACCTAACAGCGAAATGTATTAATGTAACCAACTTATTCGAATCCTACCCTGGCTCTGCTTGGAGTTTCTGCTCCGAGTCTCGGCAAAGGTGGATAAGTCCCGCATGCTCGTAGACATGAGGTGCAGAGAGATAAGCGGATTGCCCGCCTTGAGGACAAAAACCCAGGTGTCAACAGTGGCTCTACACTGAACGAGGAGGCTTCTTACACAGGGAAGGAGCAAGCAAGGATGCTTCCCAAGTCAATTTAAAGTTTGCTACGCAATAACCAAAAAGGTTGGTCATGTATCAAAGCGGTATTCTCTTGCATTTTTTAATATTGTTTCTTGTTGGTGACGAGTAGAGCAACCGCTGAGATTCCGACGACGTCTGACTGCACAACCTCAAATACCTTTTCCCGAGAGAGCCCTAGCAACTGCCGTTGCCAACGTCTCTGTATCCTCAGGTCCAATGCCAATCACCTCGTTGTCGTTCTTGGCGTAGAGCGTCCCTCCTTCGGCCCAAATTCGGCGAAGAGTCGCTCCCGTAGCTCTTGGGTTACCGGCTGCCCATGCCTTCTCTTCCAGATCCTTTAGGTCTGCCAAGGGTGTGAAAGACACACTCCATTTGGTGCCAGTCTGCTTCTCATATTCGGCCAGCACTTCATTCGGCGTGACAATAAATGACTGGACCTTCAGGGCCTTGCCAAAGGACGCCTCGGGGTTGCGGAGTGCAGCAACCAGAAATTTGCCCACGCTGTAAATAGGTCAGTATCCGTGGTGTGGTTTAGGCAGCATGGTGAATACACTCACTCCCACATTGTGCAGAAGCCAACCTTGCCCTTTCCATCTTCGATGAGCACGGCATCCTTCTTGGCCGCATCAAAGCCACCGGCGACCTCGAGGCCCGGGATCTTGTTGACCCACATGTCAAAGTAGGGTCCCGTAACAAGGTACGTGACCTTGAGGTTCTTGACTTCCTCGCGGATGTACTTGCGGAGAGCTAGCTTGTTCTGGTGTGGCTTCTCCCCAGGGCTCTTCGCATTGTGCTCGATGTCAGTGCCATACTCGGAAGGGAAAAACCACTTGACACTGCTGGACTGGTCGGCCAGACGAATCAGCTTCGTCTGCGCCGTCAAGGCGCCGCGCCCGAGGCAGGAGATGACAGTGTCGGCGTTCTTGAAGGCGCTCGCCACATCATCGTCCTTTGTCAGGTCGCCAACGACCACAGAGACGCCGCTCTCCTTCCACTTTTTCAGCAGCGCGACTTTGGTGTTCACCGTGCTCTGCGACGTGAAAATGGAGACGCTAAAGGCCGGCTTGGCGGCAATAACGGTCTCTGAGATGTACTTCCCAATGACACCCGTTGCGCCGACGATGAGAACTCGAGACGGGGCGAAAGCAGCCATGATGATTGTTGGTATGTGGGAAGAAGACCGAGGAAGAATGCTTCCAGACAAGCTTCATTCTCGGGAAAAATGTGCAGTTGGAGGCAAGGTCCGTTGGTCGGACATAATGAGTTATGCGGGATTGTGTGCTTGGCGGGGGACTTGGAGAACAAGGTAGATAACTAAACACGGAAGCCCGTGGATCATTAAGAATACAGCCAAATGACGTGACACGCACCAAAACGCCGTCCCAGCTCCTCGCACTGCTCTAGTTGGGCGTTCCCGGCCGGTTCCCCTTGTACACCTCCACTTTCTTGGCGCTGTCTTCTTCCTCGTCTTCTTTGCCAAATTGCGTTATGCTGAACTCTGGCAGCCGCCTTGTCTTGCCCCGGACGTGGTTCATGCGGCTCTGCTCCCGCTCCCGCTGTGCCAGTTTGCGCTCCTCCGCCTCCTCTAACATGGTGCCCTCGATGGCTAGATAGCCGTTGTCGCCTGCCAAACCCACGTCGAAACTCTTGATGCGGAAGAGAATCTTCCCTTTCACAGGCTCGCCCTGCTCGTCCACCCAATGTCCGGTAGGTTGAATCTCGGCCGCGTCGTAGAACTTCTCTTCGCCGCTTTCATTCATGGCGGCATCGTCCTCCATGTTCTCGTCTCCATTGCCGTCGTCGGCCGCCAGCGCTTTCGCCGGGTCTCCAGCGCTCGCATTATCTGTAGGGTCTGATTCCACGTATTTCCATCCGTGGGGCAGCCGTGACGCCTCGATGCTAGCATTGAATTTCTCCCAGCAATTCACGCCAATGGCTCCATCGTTTTGGATGATCACGTCTCCTTCCAGCCAGGCTCCCCGGCTGGGCACGAACAAATCGAGATCCACCGTCATCCAACCGAAGCCCACGGCATACTCGTCAACGGATGAAAGCGTCGCGGGAGTCTCGTCTGTCGGGGGGTTTTGGGGGTTCGTATGCACTGGAACCTCGGAGAGGCTGACGTTGTGGTACGCCAAGAGATATCCACCGAGCTGGGGCGCATAATGATTGACGAGGCCGGCAAGGTGCTGGTCGGCGACACTGGTAATGGGTTTGTCGAAGCCGACCGGGTACAAGGGTACCCAGAGAGAAATCGTTTGTGTAAAGAAGGGGAAGCTGATTGCGGGCTTTTCCGGTGCGACGTCCTTCACTTTTAGTTTCGACTCCTCACTCTTGATATTCTTGCTGCTGTCCTTCTTTCTAGCCTTGTCTGTCTTCCCCGTCTTTTCCGTCCTTTCCTTGCTACTCTTCTTCCCAGTCTTCTTCTTCACTGGGCTCGCTTCGGTCGTTACGTCGTCATTGTCGTCATGCCGTCGTTGCTTGTGCTTTTTATTGTGCTTCTTCTCTTTCGGTGCAGCTTGAAGCTCAGCCGCTGAAGGCTCAACAACAGTTTCTGCTTTCCGTTTTTTTGAACTTCCCTTCAGCTTCTCCTCTTCCCGAGGTCGTTTCCGATCTGATGTCCCAGACATTCTGAATACACATAGGTAGCGAATCCAAGGTAGCAGGGCTCCGGTTTCAAGCTGAAAAAAAATTCTGGACCGTTTTGCAACACTGGAAGCAAAAAAAATAAAAAAAGTAGGACCGGCAAAAAAAGGCGGTGACCATGTTTAGACTGCATTTCACGTGACTCATATTGGACATTTTGACCAATCTACTCCCGATTTTGTTGCAGCAAGCTATTACTCGATGAATCGGAAATCTTTGGCCTAGCGCTTTGGTATGTGGGTCTCGTACGAGAAGATGTGGGGGTCAGTCACGTGCATCAGCTACTTGTTTTTCTTTCACCTTCCTCTTTAGGTCTATCGCGTGCCAAGGGTTGATAAGATAAGAGTGTGCGGAGAAACAACGCATGGCTTATACATATCGTCGAGTCAAAATTTCAAGTTCACATGTAACATATGCGGATGGAAATACCCCATGCGGTACTAGCCACCGTTTCTTGCGCGTCCTGTTATCTTTTGACTTAGACTTAGCTTTGTCCTGTTAACAACTAAAAGTGCAGCGTTTCCCTATCTTGGCACCTATTCTGTGACTTGTGTTGCTTTGCTGTTGCCTTCTTTTATAATAGTACTTTCCCCGTCAGCCAAACTCCAGTTCAACGAGGTCTAGAGGTGGAGGCACAAGATCGGCACTTTTTGACTTGTCGGACTCTCATATTTGCCATGGAGTCACAGGTCCCGTCCACGGGCACGGTCGATGCGCAGGACGAGAATCGTCTCGCGCGCTTTGGATACAAACAAGAGCTGCGCCGCGATTGGGGTCTTGCGCACAACTTTGGCGTCTCTTTCTCCATCATTGTATGGCTCCTGTCGTCTCCGATTTCGGTCTGCGCGTGGCTAACGAGGGCAATCCAGAGCGTCATTACAGGCCTAACAACACTTTTCTCCTATGGCTTGAACACTGGCGGGCCAGGAGGTATGTTGACGCATGGCTCGGCTGTGTAACGGAATTGTTGCTGACATTTCCATTCTGTAGTCATGTCCGTGGGCTGGATTGTGGTCTCGTTCTTCACTTTGTCGGTTGCCGTGGCCATGGCTGAAATCGTCTCCGCCATTCCGACGAGCGGAGGGCCCTACTTTTGGTCTGCCATGCTTGCACCGCCACGCTGGTCGCCCTTTGCTGCATGGATTACCGGTTGGTTCAACCTCCTCGGACAAGTCGCTGTTACCACGGGTATCTCATTTGGTCTCGCCGGCCTCATTGCCACCGCGGCCACAGTCAAGAATCCCGATTTCGAGCCTACCGCCGCCAGGACGATTGGCATTTACGCAGCCATCCTTGTGTCGCATGGCCTCATCAATACTTTTGGTGTCCACGTGCTCAAGTACCTCAACAACGTGTCCATCGTCCTGCACTCGGCCGGCATCTGCTCCATCTGCATTGCTGTCCTTGCAAAGGCCCCGACACACCAGTCGGCAAAGTTCGTCTTTAGCAAATTTTACGATGGAACGGGTGTCGACGGCGTTGGGTGGAGCATCCGTGCTAGCCCAGCATACGTTGTTATGTGCGGTGCTCTTCTCTCGCAGTTCACATTGACAGGTTTCGATGCGTCGGCTCATCTGAGTGAAGAGACCAGGAACGCGTCCTGGAGCGCGCCGATCGGTGTCGTCTCTAGTGTCGGTTTCAGTGCCATCTTCGGCTTCTTTGTACTCCTTGCCTTCTTGTTTTCTATGCAAGACTTCGAGGGCACCCTCAACAGCTCCTACAAGCAACCCGTCCTACAAATTCTCGTCGATGTTTTTGGTGAAAATGGCGCCCTTGCGCTTTTCAGCTTGATTATGAGTGAGTGGTATCAAGGGGATCGGGTTCATTACGTTTTCATAGCTGACGCATGCCAGTTTGTGTGTGGCACTGTGGGCTTTTTAGCATGACAAGCAACAGCCGGATGATGTTCGCTTTCGCCCGCGACGGTGGTATTGTAAGTTTTCCTACATCTGGCTATCGTTGCACAAGACATTAACCCAAGACTCCAGCACACGTTCTTTCACTCTGTGGACAGCCGCTTCCGATCCCCCGTACGTGCCGTGTGGCTGGCCGCAGTGTTGGCATTTATTCTTGCACTCCCTTCGCTTGGCTCATCTGTCGCTTATTCCGCCGCAACCTCCATTGCGACAATCGGCCTGTATATCAGCTATGGATTGCCAATTTTGATCGGTATGATTTGGCACAAGAACTTTATTGCCATGAAAGGGCCATTCAATCTTCGCGGACTCAGTCGCATCGTTGCTCTCGTGGCATGCGGTTGGATTGGCTGCATCACCGTAGTGTTTTGTCTGCCAACATCAAATCCAGTGTCCGACCAGACACTAAACTATACAGTTGTGGCTGTGGGAATCATTGCAGTCGGTTCCATCGGAACTTGGGTATTATGGGCACACCGATGGTTTACCGGCCCTGCGGCTGAAGTATCAGAGGCTATGAGACTAGGCATCGATGTCACAGAACCTGGTGCATTGGAGCGGAAAGAGGCAGAAGCCTTGAGCGGCACAAAGGTGCATGATATCACTGGGACCAGCAATGAATAGATTCGGAACCTCACGGGATAATCCAACGAGCTAGAGGTCGGTGATATATTTGGTTAATATAAGAAATCTAACCAAGTTATGTCTACCTTTTACAGGGCCAAAAATAAATCTAGTAAATATTGTATCTATTCAAGTTTCTTACCCCGCAATGATTCCTTTGTCTTGACTTTTGTGCTTCAGTAAAAAGATGTGCGAGTTTGCAAAGAATTGACAATCTACTTTAGCTCTTTAGTTGTTCGAGGTTGGTTGGTTAGTGTAGTGGTTATCACTCGAGATTCTGATTCTCGTAACGTGGGTTCGATTCCCACACCGACCTCTTATTTTTGCCTTTTTTTTTCTACCTTACAGTTTTTTTATTGAATAAAACCGTGAAACTTCTAGCTGCTCTTTTTTTTCCTACCCAAAGAAAAATAGTAGGCAATGGTGACTTTCAAATTTAGACAGCCGGACAGCAAACGCATGCCTCTAGCACAACAAGCCTGCAGAGATCTTGATGGGTTTCATCGCACCGGCATTCCTCAGACTGAGCTCCTCGACCAGGTTGGGGGAAAACAATGTCAGTTTTGCTGCGTAGATGTTAAAGGAGCAGGTATGGTTCAGCTTTGATTGATCTTCGTTTGTCTTGTAATTTCTATTTTATTTTTATTTTTAAATCTTGTGCCATGCATGAATAGTTGGGGTTCAGATTAAAGAGTGGTTTGGAACACTGCCGTTTACTCTAGGGTGCGAAATCCCATCGTGCTCCAGCGCTGCAGCACCCGGGCCTTGACGTCTTCCGGATACGAGTGCTGGAAGTCGGCAACGATCCAGTTGCGCCCTGTAGTGTATTCACAGGCCAGCAGGGCATCTGAGACGACCTTGCCGCCACGAGATGGGTCCCCGCTGCCGTGAGACATGTACGGGATAAGGACGAAGCCAGTCACATTTTCGTAAAAGGTCTCGTCTGTGCCAGGGCGGCAGCGCGTAGAGAATGCCCACGTAATGTCCTTACCGTTGTACACATCAATATCGTCGCCGACGAGGACAATGCGATGGATGCAGGCTCCAGCCTTTTGGGCAAAGACAAAGTCGCCGATTTGCTTGCGGAACGTCTCAGAATCAGTCTTCCTTCCGCGGAGTTTCTCCGTGTCGATGCGAAGGGCCATCCAAGTAATCTGACCCTCAAATGGGGTGAAGGCGTCCAGGACAGGAAAGCCTGCCTCGCGGCACAGCCGGCCAACCTCCGCAGCAAGGAGAAGGCCAATCACCGAGTGCTGTTTTGATCAGAAAACGGAGCGGGGAAACAAAGTGTGCAAGTCGAGAGCAAGGAACACTCACCGTCTCGTCGGTGAGCCGCCCGCATGACGAAATGGGCATGATCGGGTTGGTCCGGTACGTGATCTTGTTGACGGTGTATACCGGCTGAGGATGGCCGTCTCCGGGGAAGACGTAGCCGTGCATTTCGCCAAAGGGACCCTCGATGGCCGTCTCGGTGATGGAGAGGGTGCCCTCGAGCACAATCTCGCTGGAGGCCGGCACCAAAAGGTCGTTGGTGTCACACTTGACGACAGCGAGCGAAGTACCCGTCATGGCGCCGACATACGCCGCCTCTGAGACGCCGTCGGGGATGGGCATGCTCGAGGCCATGATGGCGGCTGGCGGCACGCCAAAAGCCAGAGCCCAGGGCACGTCTTGGCCGACCTTCTTCCACATCTGATGGATCTGCCAGATATGCTGTGGCCGGACGACAAGGCCCACCAGCTTGCGTTTGTCCAACACCATGGCACGCGCAATCGACCAGTTGGTCCATGTGCCGTCTGGTATCTGGAGAACATGCATGCCGTACGTCTGGAGATACCGGCCGCCATCGTCCTTGTGGATCATGAGTGGCGGCAGGGCTGTGAGGTCGATGTCGTCGCCTTCGATTGCGTGCTCCTTGCAAGGCGCACCTGCTGCCGGTACGACAGTCGGTTCGATTGGCGTCAGCTTGCTTGGAGACGTCATCATGCTCATGATGTCTCGGACGTGCGTGTTGGGAGGCAGGCCCAGGTGGCGTGCGAGCCTGCCGAAGCGGTCGGCCTTGCCGCTGCGCAGCCCTCCCGGAGCCCCGAGAATGCGGAACAAGCCATTCTCTTTGCGGCCGATGATGTTGTTGAAAAGCGGTGCCTTGTCATTGGTCTCGCAGACCAGACGAGTGATGGCGGCTGCTTCTAGATTGGCATCCACAGGGTCGTTGATCTCGACCAGGTCATCGTCGTCCTTCAGGGCTTCCACGAAGGCACGGAAGGAGAGAGCCGCAGATTTGTGGTCTGACATTGTGCGGTGTGCTGTTAATTGCTGGATTGTTTGCTTGCTAAGCTTGAAGAGGTCGGTTCTCAGTGGCGGCATCTCGAGAACATATGCACAGTGTCTCGGCCCTTCGGAGGCCACGATACTCGGTCCATCGAAAACAGGTTATTCAAAAATCACGAAAAGCAATCGGCACAGACGGGTTCATGACACGAGCGTTGCCGGCGATCACATTATTCCGGCGTGTCCAGCCCCAAAAAACCTCGGAGGCTCGGAGGTTCGGCGAATGTGCAATGGGGCATCTGAGTAAAACTCGAGGTCACTCAAATACTGTGATAATAATAAAAATAAAGAATAGAAATAGAAAAGCAAGTCAAGAACCGGACTGAATCGAAAAAGCAGTAACTGGAACCTACGCTCTCGGCAGGATTCGGAAATTTTCCCCAAGACCTGAAAATGTCACATATAAACAAGAGCTCGGCATCACCAGCATCGCAGACGTGTCCTCACGATGGACGGAAAAGAGTCATCGTTGCCATAACGGGCGCAACAGGCGCCATCCTGGGCATCAAGACACTCCTCGCGCTGCGTCAGCTGCACGTCGAGACGTACCTCATCATCTCCAAATGGGCCGAGGCCACCATCAAGTACGAGACGGACTACCACCCGTCTGCAGTGCGCGCGCTGGCCGACCACGTGTACGGCAATCACGATATGGCCGCGCCCATTGCCAGCGGGTCGTTTCCGGTCGCTGGCATGATCATCGTGCCCTGCACCATGAAGACGCTGGCAGCGGTGCACAGTGGCTACTGCGACGACTTGATCGCGCGGGCGGCCGACGTCGTTCTCAAAGAGCGGCGCAAGCTCCTGCTCGTAGCACGCGAGACGCCGCTGAGCGAGATCCATCTGCGCAACATGCTCGAGATCACCCGGGCGGGCGCCGTCATCTTCCCGCCAGTGCCGGCCTACTACATCCGGCCGGGGTCGGTAGATGAGCTCGCCGATCAGACAGTCGGCCGCATGCTGGACCAGTTTGACTTGGACACGAGCGAATTTGAACGCTGGGGAGGGTGGAAGAAGGAAAAAGACACGTCCGAGCGGTGATGTACCCTACGGAAATTGTACTGCGTCGTCGTCGGAGAAGAAAGGGGCCGCTGGTCCTGCAAGGCTGTTAATCGACGCGTGCAACAAATCTTCTCGAGAGGTCAAGCCTTGCCGTTCATGTAATAGTTCAAATAGTCCACGGGGGAGAGCCGATCTAGCACGATATCGTCTGAAAAGAAATCCAGCAGCGGGTTCCTGCAAAGACGGTTACTTTCAAAAGCCTATGAGACGAGACAGGACGACAACACATACAGAAGAGCATCTTGCCCATCGATTGGGACATCAGAGCGCGCCGGGGCTTCGACAACAGGGCCGTTATTAGCCGTTGAACCAGTTGGCGAACCAGTCGGCTCTGGCTGTTGCTGCTCTGCGGTCAGCGACGATCCGAGAACTTCCCTAAGAGCAAGCAGCGTCCTGATATGTTGCGGCGAGAGCAGCCTCCATGCATCATCGGCCCCGCCGTCGGCGCCGTCGTCGCTGCCGCCGACAGTCGTGTCACTGCTTGTCCCAGCGGTCGTGAACACGTCGACGACGCGCTGCTGCAGACGGCGGCATTCGGGGTCGTCCCGTGTCATATCCCAGGCGTGCAGGAGCAGGGCAGCACTGAGGGCTTCATGCAGCATGGACCACGTCCGTCTTGGAACGACGCTGAGTGCCTGAAACTCGAGAAATGCCTCGCACACCGCGATCAGTCCCAACCGTGCGCGTGCTCGCACTTTTGTATCGTCGCTGAAGGCGTCCCCAGACGAGTTGCTGGACGTAGCCATGACAGAGTTTCGTATGATGGATCTGCATATGAAGGTGATGGTAAAAGACACGTGCATCCGGAGGGCGTAGTGTTCCAAGAGCTGCGGCAAGTTCTCGCAAGCAGACGCATCCTGTAGATGTGCCGATCCCATGGCATACAATTCCTCGGTGGCGTGCAGCGCATCGACAGGCAGTCTGCCCTCCCAAAGACCGAGTGCTTTGCGCTGCATGAAATCGAGGCTGATGCTCGAAAGGCGCGCCATCAACTGTCCATAAGATAGATTCTCCGCGCCTGTCTCCCGAGACTCGGAGAGCCATTCCTGTCGGTAGATGGCTGGGGCTCGGTCGTGGCAGATGCAGAGAAGGGCATCTTGGAACATGACCTTTTCTCTGTCGAGGTCAGCGCGCGGCGAGGGACTCATCTCGCAGGCACCAGCCATACCTCAACAGACGGGTTTGCGCTTCCGCCCCCTCAGATGTGCTTGAACTGCTGTACGGTGGATGCAAGTCCAGGGTCTGAGCCAGCCGGACTGTTGTGCCCAGTATGCTCCAGGCGGCGTCCGCCTGACCAGTGTCTTGCAGCGTCTTGCCGAGGACCAAGAGGGTTTGGATATCCACAGCCGACGGCTGGAACATGAAGTTTGCGAGGCGCAGTGCTTGAGCGCATTGTTTGGCTACAGGACCCAAGTAAGGCCGTGTCAGTCGATGCTGTTTTGCAGAAATGCGTGGGGAAAAGACACACCAAAAGCGCGAGTGGACGCCGTGCTGTCCTGCTCGTCTGCAAAGTGTGCCCCAGAAGCCAGCACAGCAAGGAGGAGTGCGATAAAGCTGATGTTCTTGCGCGAAGACCACTGGCCGGCCACCAGTTTTTCCCGGCCCCTCAGGTCGCCAGCCACCTCCGCTTTGAGATATGCGGCCAAGTCTAGCTCGAATCGTTCCGGGTCGAGGAGGACGGGGTTGAAGGGGGCGACATGGACCCGATAAAGCTGATAGAGTCTAGACGACAAAGAGCGACGCCAACGTGTCAGTCATGCACCGTTGCCGAACAACCGAATATTGCCTCACTTGACAACGTCAGCTTGCCGAGGTGCTATCGAAACCAGCGTGTCAGCCACATCGTCGTGGTTGCTTGTCTCCATGAATGGATATCTCGTAAATGTGTTCCGCAGACCAAGCAGATCTCGGACATCGCGGGCAGGCGGTGCGTCACCCGGCGAGGAGGCATGGAGGGAGAGGATCGTGGCAGCCGAGTCACCTCCCAAGGGTGTCGCAGCAATAGGTCCTATATGTCTGCGACTGTCTCTGCGATCGTGTCGATCTGAAGTCTCGAGACCTGGTCCGACCGTCGTATCGTGTTGGCTGCGACTGCGTCTAGTGTGGCCGGCCGGCTCTGTCGATGGGAACGTGCAGATTTCGGGATGGCCACGCCTCTGGCATGTGCGGCACGGCTTTCCCTTGTCACATTTTACCTAGACGTCGTCAGTGTTGGCCCAGTCAGTCGTGCGCAAATGACGTGAAGGCGCACCTTGCGCTGCCGGCATGGGTAGCACGCCCGCGATTCTTGTGCTTTCTGGCGTTCCCGAAGCACTCTGAGGGCCACAGATTCCTCGTCCATGGCAGCCGTGAGCTCCGCGATGGGACAGCTCCATTTTGGAGCATCTTGCGGAGACCAAATATCGGCCAGGCAAGTTATTAACAAGTTAATGAGTAACCGCAAAAAGTGGAGCGTATTACTGCCAGTACAGTCCATTAAAAATTATTACAGCGCTGCCCGCCCGCCTGTGACGAGTCACGATGGCTGACACTCTAGAGTTTAAACAATCATCGCTAGCTGGCTGTGGCCCATTTCTTTCAAATTTCGCATTCTGCAAGAAATGTGATAAACTGCTCATCTCCCTCCGCTTCGAGGACAGCCTCCGCAGTTGCCCCCACAAAGAACACATTGCCCTCCGAGATCGTCTCGACCTTGGGGCCGACGGCAATCTTTCCTTTCCCGCCGGTGCAAATAACAATGCTCGGGCCCGCTAACGGGTCAAAGGTGGCCTTGGCACCGCTCTTCTTCAAGGCAGTGCGCAGCACGCTGAATTCCTGGATGGGCGGGTCGTACAGAAGGCACTCGGAGCTCGAAATGTACGCGGTGCGGTTCAGGGTCGCGTACGGGTAGTCGACAGGATGCATCTTTTGTTGCTCAATGGGGGCGTAGTTGTAAGTCAGCATAGACGTGAGGGTGGGCACGTCCTTGAATTTAGGCGTGAACCCGGCGCGGACGACATTGTCCGAGGCGGCCATGCACTCGATGATGTCGCCAGAAATGTACGCGTGGATGTCGTCAGCCTGCAGAAAAAGCGCCTCGCCGGGCTCCAGAGTGACAAAGTTGAGGAAGAACAGGTTGAACAGGCCGTAGTCGACACCAAACTCGCCGTGAAGCCGCTTGATCAGCTTCGACAGAGTGGCGCCCGACGTTGACTCCACACCGCCGCCAGCAAACTCGTCTCCTTCGGCAGAGATGGCCTCCAGAAGCTCAGAGGTTGCGGTCGCAAGGGACGACTCCGAGGCCGACATGAGGCCGAGGAAAATATCCTTGAGAACCTTCTTGTTTGCTTCGGTCGCGGCGTCGTCGGTTTCGTGGCCAGCCACGGTGTCGATAAAAGCGGAGGCCGCGCTCTCACCAACGAGGGTACGCAGAGACTTGACAGTCTTCAGGAAGTGGGCGATCTCAGCAAGTGGCCGGAAGCCGCAGAGACCCTCAAAGGGCGTAATGGCAATGGCCATTTCGGGTTTGTGGTTGTCATCAGGATAATGAGCCGGATCCCTGGCGTGCAGGATCTCGGCGAGCTTCTTGTTGGGGTGGGCCTGGATGGAGAGGGCCTTGTTGATGGAGAGGACCTTGAACAGGAAGGGCAGCTTGCGCCCGAACTTGGCCGCGATCGCTGGCCCAAGCAGCGCCTGGTTGTCCTCGATCAGATCCAGCAACGTGCGGCCGGTGGCCACATCTTTTGAGGGATTGGATGGGTGTGTGCCCATCCACAACTATACCATGTCAGTCAAGTCACCAATCGTTCAAGCTCTGTCCAAGCCATCGCCTCGGAAGCACTCCCTCAATGACAAAAAATCCGTCACTCCATCACAGCCCACTCACCTCGGCGTATGGCTTGTCAGTCGCCACAGAGAAACCGTCGGCGGGGGTAGATGCCGCGAATCTAGCGGCAGCTGAATCAAGCCCCTTCTTTCCCCAGTCGTAGGAATTGACGCCGCACTGGAGCCGAAACAGAGGAACCTGCATGCTTGCTATTTGTGACGGACAAGACACGAAGAAAGGCCAGAGGGGAATGCCAAGCAAATAGCTTTGTGTCGAATAAGAGAACACCTAAATGGATCGAGGGGAAGCTGCAATTGGTGTCGGTGTAAGGGTGTTGGAAATGCGGTGGTCATAGTAAAAATATCGGCGATAAGTGGTGGACGCGGGGAGGTAGGTGACTAAGCATGGGCTTTGATCGCGCTGTCATCTTGCGTATCCCACACATGAACCCCCATTTACTATTAATCAGGACAAGATATGTGTCAAGACATATTATACGAAGTACGTGGTAAGGCTACCAGGGGGAAGTATTTAGCGACTGAATTCAGTGGTTGTGGCATCAGTGTCTACGGAGTAATACCAACTGACGAGTTTTGTAGAAAAGTGGGGTGTTTGGCCTGAGGCACAGACACTTTAATTGATGTTCGCGTAATTCGGCGCAACGCGTCAAGTCCGACACGATCATCGCGTTTTCTCACATGCCTAACCTGACTCCCCTGTGAATCTAGTATTTCATGCAGCGGTATCTTTGCGGCGCGTCTATTTTCTGTCTTTCACATTTTATCAGCAATTTGGAGGGGGGGGGTTCCGATCTCGCCTGCATTTTAGCAATTGTGCTGCCGCGACGCACAAAATCCAGAGACCCCCTTTATACCGTCGGCCATTGAAATTTTCGCAAGCCAAAATTTCCTCCTCTGCAGCATTATCGTCGCTTATTTCGGCTCGTCCCCGTGTCTTCTAAAATGGGGAAGCCTGAAGGTCCAGGCATTTACAGTGCCACATACAGCGGGGTGAGTCGGGCGCGCGTCAGCGGCTGTTGAGCACATCCATTAACCCAGGCCGCGACAGATTCCCGTATACGAGTTCCAGTTCGGGGTCGACCTCAAAGAGCATGTTATGCGTCGGCGCCACGATGACTGGATCAACGCGACACATATCCTCAAGGCAGCCGGATTCGACAAACCGGCGCGAACGCGGATTCTCGAGCGCGAGGTTCAGAAAGACGTCCATGAGAAGATCCAAGGCGGCTATGGCAAATACCAAGGTACGGCGTCTTGAGTATCTTGTTCACAGTCGTGTGATGCTAACGGTATAGGCACGTGGATCCCCCTCGACCACGGCAAGGCTCTTGCCCGCCGGAACAATGTCTACGACCGCCTGCATCCAATATTCGAATACGTGCCAGGCGACGTGAGCCCGCCTCCGGCACCGCGACACACAAGCAAGCCCAAGGCTCCAAGAGCACGCCCTGCTGTGCCCAAATGGACTGGTATGAAAGCTGCACCGCTTGCCACCAGCATGAGTGTACCAACTAAATCACGACCAGCGGCCACACCCATACAAGAAGAATTTGACTCCGCCGAGGTTGTCATGCATGAGGATGACACGCCCGACAACCTGACCGTTGCCTCCGTGTCGTACGCGGCCGAGGACGACCACCACGACCTGTCGAACTTTTCAGCGCCACAAAGGAAGCGGAAACGGGAAGACATGCTGCAAGACATGGCGGAACAGCAACATTCGGTCTATGGCGATGAGCTGCTGGATTACTTTCTCCTTTCCCGGAACGAGCAGCCAGCCATCCGGCCAGACCCCCCCACCAACTTCCAGCCGAACTGGGTTATCGACACGGAGCGGCACACGGCTCTCCACTGGGCTTGTGCCATGGGCGACGTGGAGGTGGTGAAGCAGCTGAAGCGGTTTGGCGCCAATCTCACGGTGCAGAATGAGCGCGGGGAGACGCCATTTATGCGGGCCGTCAGCTTCACCAACTGCTACGAGAAGCAGACGTTCCCGGCCATCATGAAGGAGCTCTTTGAGACCGTCGACGCCCGCGACAACTCGGGCAGCACGATCATCCACCACGCCGCCATTATGAAGAGCGGCCGGGTGACCAGCCAGTCGTGCGCGCGATACTACCTGGACAACATTCTCAACCGGCTGCAGGAGACGCACGACCCGAATTTCGTGCAGCAGCTCATCGACACGCAAGACAGCGAGGGCAACACAGCGGTGCACCTGGCCGCCATGAAGCATGCGAGCAAGTGCATCCGTGCGCTGCTCGGACGCGGGGCATCGACAGACATTCTGAACCACGAGGGCGTGCGGGCAGAAGACTTGATCAAGGAGCTCAACGCGAGCAAGAAGTCGCGCGCGCCGCCGCAGCACTCGTCGTCGCCGTTTGCGCCCGACTCGCAGCGCCACCCTGCGTTTCGCGACGCGCTCATGGAGCCGCAAGGCAAGAGCGTGGCGCCGTACCAGTCAGAGGCAGCCACCACGGTGCAGTCGCGCATCACGCCGCTGGTCTTTGAAAAGTTCCAGGACCTGTCGCAGAGCTACGAGGAGGAGTTCCGGGAGAAGGCGGACGCAGAGAAGGAGGCGCGGCGGATATTAGGCAACACGCAGGCCGAGCTCACGGCCGTGCGCGCAGAGATGGCAGACCTCGAGTCGCGCATGGAGCCGGACGACGTGGCCGCCAAGATCGCCGAGGAAGCGACAGCGTCGCAGAAGCAGCTCGTGGCCTTGGTCAAGGGGCGCAACGATGTGATGTTGCAGACGAGCGCCGACAGCGAGCTAGCGCTGGCAGATGGGGGCCTCGACAGCTCGGCCGACGGTGGGGGGCAGGACGGCGGCCGTGCGAACCTCATGGCAGAGCTGCGGCAGCTACTCGCAGAGCAGCGGCAGGCCGAGGCAGACTATGTGGACGCGCTAGCGGCAGTGGGCACCAGCGACAACATTGAAAAGTACAGACGGCTGCTGCGGAGCTGTCTGGGCCCAGAAGCTGAAAGCCTCGAGGAGAACATCGACGGCATGATCGCGATGATGGAGGAAGAAGTGTCAGACAGTCTCCGGAACGGCGGCGGCGGTGGTGGCGGCGGCGGCGAGCCAATGGAAATCGTAGCCATCTGAGGAGGATGTATTTGTCCTTGTATACTAGTTTGCATTACGAGCACAAGAAGCCCATGTCCAAGAGTTGTCGCGTGCCGTGCTTGTGCCGTGTGGTGTCTTCCGATCAGACTCTATGTTCGCTAATAGTGCTAAAGAATAGGAAAGCGCAGTGGGGCGCTGACTTGCAGGTGAACAACAGCAATTTCGTATGGCACGGGAAAATTGCACTAGTCGATTCCGGAGAGGCCGACACCAGAACGCAGCTGTGAAGGGTTTTTGCTCAGGATTTCCACTCTGCATCCCGCGCGTGATTAATTGTGACGTTTTGGTTTGATTTTATCTTTTGCTTCTTCGCCTCCTGGTTTACGTGTTCTATACGCCATACTGGCGCCGCAACATGTGGCTGTGGAGCTTTCTCTACCAACATCGTCAGATCCAACAGGAAATGAAGTAGAAAAAAGAAGATGAAAAGATGAAAGATAAAAGATAAAAATAAGACAAAAATAAGATAAAAATAAGATACAAACAAGATAAAAATATGATGAAAAGAAATTTGAAAAAGAAGATAAAAAACGCCTTGCCTCGTAACACATTTTTTCCCGTGTTTTACGACGTAGGGGCTATGCTCGCGATCCTGGTCCCAGCGCTACGGTTGGAGGCAATCATTCGCCTCGGCATGGGCGGCGCAGGAAAGAAGCCGTTCTGGAACAAGTGACAACTTGCACCAGCTGGGCGCCATCATGGCAAAGTCTGTCGACAATGACGGCACGCTCTCTCAGCTGAACTTGGTGTTTCTCTGCGGCGCGCTAGGGCTGTAGTTTACCACTAAGGTTTAGCTAGATCTGGGTAGGCTGCCGCTGACTGGCTGCTCCAACAGACGACCGGAACCACTTCAGCTCTTCTGATGCGCCCTCACCCTGTCCTGCCCATTTCCCACACCGTCCTTCCCCTCGTTTAATGTCATGGCCCAGCCAATGGCTGCCTGCCGCCGCCGCAGCCTCAAACGGCCATCGGTTTAAGCTCAGCGATGTCTCCTCTGCTTTCTCGCCGCTGCTGCGCTAATGGACTAAATGATGGCTTTGTTGTAGATTCGTTCCAGTCGATCTGGCCCGTTCTGGTTTGTCAGAGCCCTGGTGTTGTTTTAAATGCAGGTTTACTGGCACCCCTAGAGTTCAGCTCGCCTGGTCTTACCCCCCCCCCCTTAAAGTCACTCCTCCTTCGAGAGGCCGTATTCTTCTTTCTTGCATATTTAACCTTTGACCTCCTCGGAAGTGGCACTGGGTAGACCTATCTTTATTCCACTTCATGCCAGCCGGCACTTACCCAGCCTCTTTCTGTCGTTTCGTCTTATAAGATCTCATAAGATCGATCACACCAGCACCCACACGCTCTCCTTTCTTTTCTTACCTTGTCGTTCCCCCTTCCCACTTTGGATCCCCCCCTCTTGAACGAGCCCCACCAACCCATCAGCTTCCGGCTCACCTACTCGCCCTCGAGCTTACACGTACACGTACGAGAACAAGCACGCCCTACGCGGACAGAGGCTGCTGTCATCTCAGCCGTCCCGGATCCTACACCAGAATCATACACAATATCCGAGGCTCGCACACACTCCCATTCAGCAGCCATGCCTGCCGCTCTTCCCCCACTGCCAGCAGTGGGCACCGCTGCAGCTGCCGCTGCAGCGTCCACGCAGCACACGCAGCTCCAGACACACACATACTGCCTCTTGTTGGTAGCAGCTCTCGCCGCCCTGCTGCTTCTCCGTCTTGTCGATTCTCGCCACTCTCTGTTCAGCCGGTGGCGGTGTACGCAAGCCAGGCAAAGAAGTCAGCAGGAGGATTTAGCGAGGAGCTGGTGTCCCGAAAAGGAAGTTGTTGCATCTGCAGCTCGAACGGAGACACTCGCCCCTGGTCAGCAGCGCCATCAGCAGCCCCTTCGGATGACAGAGTCGGAAGGATCATCACGTGGAATAAGCAGCGATGCAAGCACGGCCATTAGCAACGGACTGCGCATCGCCCAGAAGAACCCTGTTGCTTTCCCTCCTGTTCATGGCATCGACGCCCGCACCCACTTCTCTCCTCTGCCCTACCACTACCGCTCCGCCTACCACTCTCTGCCGCAGCACCGTTCCAACATGGCCAGCCCCAGGCCATCATCCAGCGACATGGCTCGCGAGCAAGCGTCTGCGTCTGCCCGGTCATCCTCCCCCGCAGATGCCGAGCCATCCAACCGCCAGGTTGTGCGCTGCCAGCTGCCGCCGCCGCCGCTGACGCCGCCCACCCTCGCTGCCTCTGTATTCACGCTCGACGACTGCCGGCCAGAGTACGCGCAACCCATCCCTTCTGAGCTCGACGGGTCTTCGTCCAAGGCCGTTCTTTTCATCCACCAGCCAAACCCTGATTATGCGGCCGAAGTGGCCCCGATCGATATGGAGCCATCTCCTTCCTCGCCGTCTACGTCGCCTCGGAGACGAAGCTATACGAAATTGGTCCGCGTTGGAACCCCGGTGGTGCCCTGTCCGGTGCCGTTCGACGATCCCATGGGCGCGGCAAACCAGGACGGGTCTCCCGCCTCATTCCCGCCAACGTCTCCTGTGTTGCCGCCTCCGCCGCCAATAGACGGCGAGCCGGTGCCTCCAAGACAAATTGGCGTTCACGGCGAGATCATCTCGGTTATGGATGACACCGGCGCCGGCTGGAAACGCCACACCCGCGTGTACGGTGGCGGCGTTTGTTTGGCATGTCTGGCCGCCGAGGGAGGTGGCGTTTATGGTGACAAGGAGCCCGCCGAAGAGCGACGATGAAGCACCCAGAATTGTCCAGGCAGGACAGGATCCGGCTGGCCAAGACATGAAAAATCCGAAATGCAAACTAGGGAAACGGATCAATGTGAAATGACGAGATGACGACGATGGGGTATTGGGCATTGCCAGGATTGGAGGCTATGTGGTTTACGAGTGCATTTACATCTTTATTTTACTTTCATTGTATGCCCTATTCAAGGTTCTGTTAACCGCGCACATCACACGTCATATGCGAATATCACGAATAACAATTACAAATATTACTAGGGAAATGATTTGGGAAAGTCGCCGCATTGTACTCCGGGGGATCAAATAATATTTGATTGGCACCAAAAGGTTGCGTGTTGTGTAATGCGGAGCAGGAGTGAACCATTGTTCGAGCAAGCCCATCATTATTTGTTCTTATGCAAATCGTCCAATTCAGTTCAATGTCAAAATTGGTAATATGGTAAACTAGATGATCAACAGCACACCGTCTGATATGTCTGCAAAGTGCCCTCTTCCCGCTGCAGATCAGATGGACATTTTAAACTACTGCGTTTCAACACACCGGTAATAGTGGCCTTTTCCTTTTTGTAACAAGCGGGTTGAGATCAGATAAGTGCCCATTTTCCAGGTCGCAGATTTTGTGGCCACCTGTTCCAGACCCCGCAAAACTGATGGCTTGAGTTGGCCCTTTGGGCCAAAACCAGACATTTACAAGATGCTCGCTCGGATTTGGGAGGCTACCAGCAAGCAGGCTGGCAGGTCAACCTTGGCTACGCTTTCGTATTAGGCAATCAAGATGTAAAATTGCCGTGTGACTTTTGACAAATTTGTTACTAGTATATTTCCACATCGCTGGGCTGTGACTTCGTTACCTGCTGAAGCTTCCATTCGTGTAGCTGCCCCAGGGATGGCCTAGGCACATTTTTTTGGTATATCTCATCTTGGCCTTGGTGCTGTTTGGTCGACTAGCATATTTGCTGTATCCGACACAGTGGATGGGGACGATCCCGTTTGAAAGATGTTGTTCTAGCCCCGCTGGCTGTGATTGAATCGAGGTCTTTTCTTCTTTTTTTTTTCTTTTTTTTTCCTTTTCTTTTTTTTCGCCTTTAACCCATTCTACCATCGTCACGATGTGAGTACGAGTACAATGTCTCTGACTATCCTTCTACATCCAAGGGGTTTAAGGGCCTCGCACCTGCAGAGGCTGCATACACGGAGGCCGGTTCAGCAAGATCTCAGTTTCGTCGCTTCACGAGTGCGTTGGTTCTATTATTATGCTTACATCTTGTCGATCGTGAGGTTCTTCGACCAAGTTTGTGTACGGAGACATAAGGGTCGCATTTGGAACCATGCGGGCGGTATTGATGTTGCCTTCACCTGCAGATGTGACCGCGCCGGGCGCAATGCGTGTCTAACACTGGACGGAACGGATGGTGGACTGCGCGGCTTGCGGTCGTTCACGACACTTGATTGGCCAGCTTTCAGTAAACCAAAACGGCACTAACGGAGAAGACATCTCGTGACGGGCAACAGGTGCTAATGTTGCAGCTGCCCCTTTTCCCGAGCCCCTACCTCCGCGTGAATGCGTCTATGCGATTGGCCCTTACCTTCTTGTCGCTACCGCAGCAAGAAAAATGGAGACGCTCCCTATTTAGAAATAGTACTAAGGGATGTGTAGTAAGGACGCGTCGAAACAAGGTATCGTTATTGTGGGCCATGCCTAGCCATTGTACCCCTTACCACTTGCCACTGCAACTCGACCGCCAGGGTACGACTGTGCTGGGAGTGACAACGCGGTACCTGTGCTTTCATTTACCCTACGAGTACGATACATTCCGCCGCGATCCACCTCACCAAGCAGCCCCTGGCTCAAACACCCTCAACGTCTCCTTGCGTGCACGTTCGTTACTCCGTACTCCGTACATGTAAAACAGGCGACGTATTCTAGACGTACGAGTGCCTACTACGAATGTTTTAGACTGTGCCTATAGATGAGTTCTTGTATTGGTATTGCTGTGTAAAATGCGCTGCCTGTTGTAGGGTCACCTTGAAAGACAGATTAACGCATTATCGTCTTACTTATGTACCGCCAGCTCCAAAATTGACTTTCCTCATAGGGTGGTCGTGCCCCACTTTTGACGTCCAATCACTGCGATTCCCTACTTCCCCTTCCCATTTTTTTCGCCCCTTCTTTCTGCTCCGTTCTCTTTGTCTCCTTGTTTGTCCATCCTTCCTTGTTCTCTTCTTTTCTCCCTCCATCACCAACCTCCAACCCTCATATTTTCCCCCTTGCCCTTTTTGTTTTTCGTTTTCTTTTGGCTCGACCTCTTCTCTCTTGCCCCTTTCCCTCCCTCTGTTCTATTCTGCAATCGTTGCGGCGGTTCAAATTAATAGCCGGAAAAACAGCAAAAAAAAACTCATCCGTCCCCTGTTTCCAACGTACGAAAACAATAGAAAACAAGCACACCACCGCTTTGGTTCTCGAATCGGACACTCTCGATTTCGTCCAGTTCGCAAGAGTTCTGGGAGGCTCTCGCCATTTCTCTGCCTTCTCTTTCATTATATTTTTTTTTTCTTTTGCCCATTCTTTTACTATTACTATCTTGATATCTTAATTCTGCATCCTGCTGCATTCATCTGTGACTGCGATCGTCAATATCATCCAACGCACCAGCAAATCCATCACACGTCACTCTGCATCGAACTTCGCTACTACATTCACTCTATCAACTCTGCTCAGACCGTTCATTTTCGCCTGGCAACCTGACTATCTCGCTATTCGACAAGCATACCGCATCCAATCGTCAACGAACGCAGCGTCCCCAGAAGAACAGATCACCAGACCTTTCTGATTCAGATTGGAGTTCTCACAGAATAATCGCCCTGGGCACCACTTCGCTTCCACTCTTTTAGCACGCCCTGATCCAACCGCTACGCGCCAAGCGCCGCACATCACATTTGGAAAATAGCCAGAGGCTTTCCACCCACACTCCTTCGCCGTCGTCGAGTCTACCTTGCATTGCAGCTCCAACCATATCAAGGTCCCTCGCAACACTGATTCAGATTGTTTTGCAACCCCCCCCAAAAATCCGGACATTCTGTTAATATTCCTTGATACCCTGCTTCACCAGCCTTTTATTCTCCTAATTTCGTCGGCTACGTTTGCTTCACACTTCTCTTCTTGGACAGCTCTACTTTTGTCTTCGCTTCCAGCTTCTTTTCCAGTTCTTATTCGCATTCAACGTCAAAGACTTGAGCCATGGACGCAGGCGGTCTTGCTCAAATGGCCCCTTTCAAGGGGCCAAATGGTCTTGCCATTCCTACCTCGGGTCTAGCCTCTCGCAGAGGTAGCCAAAACATCAAGCCGCTTTCATTCGAGTCACTGAACTCCAATGCCGACAATGAGCCTTCCATCCCGACTCCTCGGACGAGCCGGTCTCACCTTCTGGCTGGTCTTCGAACGGCCCCTAAGTCGGCTACTGCAGCAACGTTCCCGGCCTCGCCGACTACCGCTTTCCCTACCAACCAGCGCCAATCTCGGCCTGGTGCCAATGGCCAGTATCCGACGGCCGAAAAGAACACCTTCAACGGCCCGAAAACCTCGCTCCCTCGGTTTCCCCAGGGTCAAACATACAACAATTCTGCCAGCGGCTTTGGTCAACAGTATACCCCGGATCAGATTCTTGCGCCTCCCGAGATTATCCTCGACGACCAAGATGCGGCTGGATATGGTGGAGACTACGCCGAGCTCGTTGCAACCAATATGTACCTCGCAGCACAGAAGCAGCGCCTTCAGCAACAGCTGATGTCTGTGCAGGCCGCTCAGCAGCAGTTCCAGCACATGACTATTGGGAATGGTGGCAATTCTGCCTATCAGCAGATGTTGTACCAACAGCAACAGCATATGCTTTCATCCGGTTTAGCTACAGGAAACGTTTATGCTGTCGTTGACCCTTTGACGGGCCAGCAAACGCTCTATGTTGGTCAGGGTGCTGCTCAGCTGAACAGTCAATTCGTTGACCAGTACAACACCAACCTGCAGCAGCTCCAGCAGCTTCAGCTTCTGCAACAGCAACTTCTCCAACAGCAGCGGCAGTCGACACCTCCGTCGATGACGCCTCGTGTGCAGGTTTCGCCACCTCCAATGGATACGCAGCCTGCCGGTGCTAGGGACATTTCTCCGCCGCGCCGCTTCGACTCTCCTTCTGAGCAACATGCTCCGCTACCGCCGCCAAGCGCAAATGCCTTCCGCCGCGGTCACAAGAAGGCGTCGTCTCTTGTTGGTTCCGTCAATGTCAATGCTAAGAATGGATCCTCCCACGAACCTCCAAAGTCAGCAGGACCCAAAAGTGCCAACTTCCCTTCTGCAGCTCTGCAGACGGGCACCTATGGCCCGGGGCAAGGCCGCGCTGGCGAACATCCAGTGCGTCAGCCGCGGGGCCCCCCGAACTTTGATGAACTTTCCCGCAGGCCCACCGCAAAACATGAAGGCAGCAAGAACTTTGCTGCTCGAACTCGCCGTTCTGCCGTCCACAATCTCATGCGCGCTGGCATCAGCCGTCGCCAAGTGACTGCCACGGGTAGCTCGGGAAGCATTAGCCCGATTTCCGAAACTGCCGAGGAACTCGCGACTCCTTTGACGGATGACGAGTCCATTTCTGGCCGCAGTGGCTCTGGTAGCCTGAATGGCGACGACGTTGAGTGCTCTCTACCGAGCTCTCGAACTTCTACTGGCAGTTGGGGAGCTATTGGCTCTGAGCGGCCTGGCTCTCGTGAGAAGGCCCGCAGCACCACGTCGGCTGATCTTCAGACCACCCTTAGCGAAAGTGAAGGCGAGAGCACAGGTGGCAGTTTTGCCGCCGTGTTCAAGTCGGCTGCGCCCGCCTCCGCGTCCACAGGCCAGCGCAAGGCACCCATGCTTGTTTTGACGAACGCGGAAAAGCGCAAATGTGCGGCCATTTAACTCAATTGCTGCGGGAATTCTGCCAGGATTTGAACAACTTTTTTCGCATTGTTATTTTGTCGCCTTACGCCTTCACGATTACGCGCTGCATGGCTTTCATTTTGTGCCGCGTTCAAGGTATCTATCTGTCAGAGACAGGTAGATCCTACTCTATTCGCAGATCGCCTATTCACAAGGCATAAACTGGAGTGGTTTGGATTGGCTGGACTCGATACGACGGTGTAGGGTTCCGGTGTCGGCGGAGAGGGTTTTGTCTTTTTAGTTTGCTGTGCTTGTATTGTGTTCCGTGATTTCTTTTTCCCTGTCACTCCTTCTACCAATTTATCTGTTCCATGCATATCTGTTTCTGGTCTTCAATTGTTCCTTACTGATTCTTGCCGAGTCTTTGAACATTTCCTTATTGAGCCATTCGCATATGTGGAGGGGAGGGCACAAGCTTGGTTGTCACACTCCCACTGCCTGCTTGCCCACAATCACGTCTCCCTATGATGGCTTTGCGCAGGGCGATTTCTTTATTCACTTCCCTTCTTTTTTCCTTAGTCATCGTCAGGACCATGACTACGAGTATATTATATGACACATTTTTGCAGATATCCTATAGCTACTTTCACAGTACTTTTGTCCTTGATGAGATTCGCGTGCAGCAACACCTGTGGTCTGTTTAACATGCAAGCCTACCCATTAGTGGGCTATTATGTCTTGCGAGCCGGCAAATCAGCGCAGCCTGGCTTTACGCTTCTCTTCTACGTGGAGGAACAGTTCTTTATCTTTTCCGCCGTTAGCAATGGCCAAAGTTGCTGGAAGCTAGCGTCGAGGGTGGTGTAGTCGAGAGAGGGACAGGCGGTGTTGATCGTGCATGGCTTGTTTATTAGTTACGGCTAGGACACCCAATGTGAACGGTTACTTTCCAGCCCAGGAGGACAGCGCATCCAAGCGTAACACATCTTGTTGCTTAATGGCTATCTGGCCCGTGCCATGGTTTTTCATCGAGACGGCTTTGGCGACGACCAACAACGATGACAAAAATACTATTAGTTACCATTCGTTTCAGAACCAGGTCAATGCCTTATGTGATAACTGCCACAAGAACAGTTCTGTATAGAAAGGCATTGTCCATTGTGAAGCAATTCAATATGAGAGGTTGCGATTGCTGAGATAAATGCATCCGTAGGCCATTAAATAACATGGATGTTGATGCAAAACACTGAGACATACGATTGTTAGATGAACCTGGATATAGCAACTTGATGGAAGTAATCTATGTTCAAGCTTAGCAAGTATTTGGCGGCTTCAGGGCATGAGTTGATGACGTCTTTTATTTACGCCTTGCTCATGGTTAGGTGACATCGCCATCCACGATAAAAAGCTTTCTAATTCACGAAACTGCATAGCTGAGATAGATTTGATGTGCTATCATGGGTCTTGCTCTGTCGAGAGTCTACTGCCTATGGGGTAACAGCAAACAGTAGTGTAGAAATGTCGTAAATATATGCTAGTGGATATCGAAGGAGAAGAATAAAGCTAAGTAGTTAATCTCATGAATTCCTGTCACAAAACTTGTAAATGAACCGATGGAATTTGGAATGATAATGTAAATTGTATCTTTCAGGGAGGCATAGCGGGGTTTTGGGATGAGGGTTGAATGGTGACTGCTGATTGGCGGGCATATCCTTGCGGATGTGCCTCAGCCTGATCAGCCCGACGTCGTGAGGAAAACATGATCGCAAACGTGGACATCCAGAGAAGAGAGACAGGTTAACAATAGCCACACCATATCACATCACCTTTACAAACGGCCTGCTTCCAAGTGTGGCAAAAATGGCAGAATCGAAACATACAGGCAGAGTAGCTGCGGGAGCCGGAAAGGCGAACCAGCCAAAATCTGTCCTGCCGCCAAAGCTCACACGACTGCCGAGACCGTACACCAAGACCCTATTCTTTGCATATGGAACCGATATGCAAATCGCGAGCATGGCTCGGACATGTTCCACCTGTCGCTATGTTGGCCGCGCCATTCTGACAGGCTACCGGTGGCAGATCAATAGCCTGGGCTTTGCCAATATCGTGCGCATACCGGAAGCCCACGCCCCCGGCCTTGTCTACGAGCTGGAAGAGGACGATGAAATGCAGCTTGAAAGGGACAAGTTTCCTTTGTACAACCGCCAATTCGTTGAT
This sequence comes from Harringtonia lauricola, assembly GCA_014183025.1. Taxonomy (NCBI): domain Eukaryota; kingdom Fungi; phylum Ascomycota; class Sordariomycetes; order Ophiostomatales; family Ophiostomataceae; genus Harringtonia; species Harringtonia lauricola. The sequence goes on along the minus strand of JACBXF010000138.1, from coordinate 81,383 downwards.
GCAGAACTATTCCCCGCCCCGTACTGCTTGTACCGGCGCCAAGCATCATGGATTGTGGAGCAAGGCGGACCAGAGACGGTGCTCGAAGCCGCACGGGAAGCCGGGCAGGGATTCGAAGACCGCCCTTCGCACAAAGAAGGAGATATCATGGTGTTTGTCTGCACGGATGTGGTGGACGTCGGGCGGCCCACACCACGGTATGCCGAAGCCCTGAATATGGCCGCAGCCGATGCGATGGCGCTAGGAATAAGCGCCAGCTTTTTTGAGAAACAAGTCCAGAAATTCATGCCTGGCCGCCTGCTCCCACATCTGCGGGTTGTGCGAACATCAAAAGCCAATGTACCCAAACTACTTTCTCCTAGTCGCCCACCAGAGGCGGAGGTAAAGATAGCTGACACCAAGGGAAAGAGAACCGAAGGCAACGGCCACGAAAGACAGCGCACCCAGAGCTCAGGATCTACGTCGACAGATCATGAAACAGTCCAGGATATCGCTGCTAAAAGCCGTATTACACGGCTGACCGACCTCTTCTCGAGACGAGCTTCTGGGTCGACCAGGAAGTCTAGCCTTGTGAAGGACTCAGATGGAGCCCTCGATGACAGTCCCACGGGGTCTGTTGAACATACATCTATGGGCCGCAAAAACAATCCCGACGGTAGCTACCGACGAGACACAAACCCAGTCTTCCGAAAATCTTCCATAAAGAATGCTACCAATCGACCGGCCGACAGAGACGACAATTGCAATCGCCATGACAATTTTGAAACCAGTAGATGGGCCAATGGCTTGCGCGAAAGTCGAACAAGACGGTTTACAGATTATATGGAGGGAGGCCCTTCCAATTCCAGAACATCTTTTGAAAGTGAAGACAGCAGCGATGATCAGGGAGACGAAAAATTCATCAGTCAGCTCAGAAATGAAAGGAGCCCACGTTCAACACGATCCAGTTTGTCCGAGAGACAAACGATTCCCGACATCCCCCCTCTTCCACGACTATCTGCAAGGAGATCCACTGACTACACGACCACTCCCCAAGCATCGCAAACCCAGCTGCCTAACGCCGCAGGGGCGAAGGCCACTACAGATACTCCCCCCATGACCCGACCAACCGAGATAAGGACCGTGGAAAATTCGGACACCCCGTCTGCTTTTGACTCGGTTTCCGAAAGTAGCCATTCGGAGTCGCAGGCTGCTACCCGAGCACCAGCACAGCCGGTGAAGCGTTCGTTTTCCATAGGTTCCGGTCAGCAGATCTCACGTCTCGATCAATTTTTGGCAAAGGCTGCCAAACAGCCCCCGTTCGTCTCTCAGGCGTGGATGAACGCTTATCGAGCAAAGCCAAAAGCACAGGTGTCATTGGTGAAGGGAAGAGGACGGCGCTTATCGTTTTAGTGTACGAGACGTGTACTAAAGACCAATCTGCCAGGGCCTTGTAATTAAGGCAGAATTTAGCCTCACGCCTACGAATCATACAACGAGGATCTTGTTAGTCAGCGGACCTGCCGAGGCCAACACGTCAACGCTTCGTATACCGTATTCGTCAGGAAGACTTAGCACCATCGCTTTTTGCCTCTGGCCTTTTATTCTCGTGCGCTGCATACGAGTAGTATACTGGCAGGAGCTGTCAGACAGAGCCATATTTTCCGTCGACCACTAGCAAGATCCCGGCAGCGCCTTATCGCATAGCTGAATTCCCTTGAGCCTCACCCATACATCAATGGCCCTGGTTTCGAATCGATTTTGCTTCGACGCAGCTCACCTGTCGAAAGACCATTCTCTGCCACCCACCGAGCTGTGCACTCGGTTCTTCCTCCAACAAATCCGTCCCTCCCACCTTTCATCGCTCGTGACGACCAGCACTCGCACCGATGTTTCGATCAAATGACGGCCACTCTGCGGCCCCCCTGTTGCAGAGCTCCTCGTCGCCACCCACGACCCCTTTGACATCCACCACGGACCGCGGCCGGTCGGGATACCACACGCCCCGTCGTCCCAGCGGCGAAAGCGAAACTGCCTTCGAAGCCGCGTCACCGACCGCCTTCCAACGACCGACGCCTGCCACCCCCCTCTCGCGTCGCAGCACTTTCCGCTCGCGCAGCCCGGCCACGCATGCACGCATGGCCGTTCGCCAAAAGTATACCTATGCCAGCGTCTTTCTTCTGCTCTCGCTCCTGTCTTTCACTATACAGACGGAGCTGGCCGCCTGGGTCCAGCGTGCCGGCTGGAACAAGGCTTACTGCATGCTCTACCTTACACACGGATCATGGTCCCTTCTCTGGCCGGTGCAGCTGCTTGTGCTGCGGTTGCAGAAGCGCTCTGTACCCTGGCCGTCTTTTTGGCGGCGCCACCTTTGGCTGATCCGCACCACCGCGATAATGACAGAGACGCGCGAGCTCGACGTCCGCGACTCTGTCCACGAATACACAGGCAGCTCGGAGGGGCGATGGCTTAGCACACACGTGGCATACATGGTTAGGACGACTGCTTTTGTCACATGTGCCCTCACTGTCGCCGGCCTCAGCTGGTACGTGGCTGTCGACATGACGAGTCCTGGCGACCTCACTGCCATCTACAACTGCAGCGCCTTCTTTGCCTACGCTTTTTCGGTGCCGCTGCTCAGGGAGCCCTTGCGCTTGGATAAGAGCATCGCCGTGCTGATCGCGGTGACTGGTGTCATGGTCGTCGCGTACGGCGATTCGAGGACGGGACCGTCGGGCTCTGACAGTGCCGAGAGCCTTAGCAGTAGGCGGCTGCTGGGCAATCTTATTATCGGCGTGGGAAGTGTGCTGTACGGCCTCTATGAGGTGCTGTACAAACGCTTTGCTTGCCCGCCGGATGGGTGCAGCCCCGGTCGCGGCATGATATTTGCCAACACGTTTGGCAGCTGCATCGGCCTCTTCACGTTGACCGTGCTTTGGACCCCGCTGCCGGTGCTGCACATGCTCGGCGTGGAGACATTTGTCCTGCCCACTGGTAAGGTCGCCTGGTATCTGTTTCTGTCGGTCGTCATGAACGCTACCTTTGCTGGTTCCTTTCTTATCCTGATCAGCCTGACGAGCCCCGTGCTCAGTAGCGTTGCGTCCCTGCTCACAATCTTCATTGTGGCCTTGTACGACTGGATCTTCCGCGGGGAGCGACCCAGTTCTGCTGCCTTGGGTGGCGGTGCCATGATCGTCGTTGCTTTTCTTCTGCTCACCGTCAGCACATATAAGGAAATGACAGAAGATGAACGGAAGAAAGAAGCCGACCTGAGCGGCGACGAGGACGGGGGCAGCGACGAAGATGCCTGAGTCGCACTGAAGGTTATTTGCAGCACACTAGCTAGGAAGCGTGGGTGTGTAATACTGCATGGTGGCGCGGCGTTCAACTCGGCTCTGGTGTATTTGGTGTATTGGGGTGGATCTCATTCTACATTGTATTTGGTCGCATACTCGAACCACAACGCCTGGCTGGCGTGGCCTGCTTTGCGAATTTGGTTTATTTTGTCTGTACTGGCATATTCATCTGGTTTAACCAACTTCCGCTCATACGATTCATTACTGCCGACATATCGTTTCCCCAGCAGAGAAGTATCTGTGTCAATCATGCTAGAAAAAGTCCTATACACTAAAACTGCAAGTTGACGGAATCGACCGATGCATGCTGTCAGTCAGATCTGACTGATGCGCGGGGGTGCCATTTCCCTTCCCCACCCCTGAGCTCTGCCGTCTTATTTGGACGAAGGGACGTCGGAACCATATTTCTTTGCCGTGTTAGTCGACGCGGAATCAGGTGGAAAAACGTCACGAGGGGGGAGGGGCGGGGAAGCTATCCGAGGGCGTGCCACTTTTGGTCGTAGTTTGATCCTACAGTACTCACAGAGCCCTCCGTAATATAACATTCCCGTCCCCATTGCTTCCCGTGAACTGAGCGCTTTGAAACTCTCCGAACAAGTAGACACTTTGGCGTATACAAAATGTCCACCAAGAACCACCAGAGACCCCCATTCCGAGCTGAGCACTTGGGCTCACTGCTCCGGCCCAAGGCGCTGAGTGACAAACGTGTCCAGCTAGATGGCGAAAAGGCCGTCGTCATCGCTGCCGATACGGAGCTGAAAAAACTAGAGGACGATGCTGTGGATGACATTGTGAAGACGCAGCTCGACCTCGGCTATCATGCTGTGACTGACGGCGAGTACCGCCGCCACCAATTCTGGGGCACCTTTTTCCCTGCCCTGGAGGGCATGGAGGAGATTGCCGATCCGCCTTTGGACATGTTCCGTCTTTACGTTCCCGACCTGGCTGCTTTCAGTACGTGCAATGCGACTGGCATTGATTCCTCTCGTGTCCGCTAACCACACCCGGCCTACAGCCGAAGCCGGACACAAGCCTGGAGAGTCTGTTGTGTGCGTTGGCAAGATTAAACACACCGGCAGTACCTACGTCGACCAGTGGAATTACCTCAAGAGCCGCGTGCCGCCCGAGTACATCAAAGAGGCCAAGATCACCCTGCCGGCGCCCGACTGGTACCATCTGCGTTACAAGCCCGGGCATGCGTACCCCAAGGACGTCTATGCCAACGACGAAGAATATTTTACCGACATTGCTGTGGCCTACAGGACCGAGCTGAAGATTCTGTACGATGCTGGCTGCCGGAATGTGACCATTGACGATCCCAACCTTGCCTGTGAGCCCTCTTTGTAGCCATTTGTGACATGACATGCCGACACAGCTAACCGGACGCCAAGACTTCTGCTCGGAGAAAATGCTTCAGGGTTTCAAGGACCACGGCGAGGATGCGGACGCTCTTCTGGACAGCTACATCAAGCTGTACAACGACTGCCTGTCGGAGCGCCCGCCAGACCTGCACGTTGGTCTGCACCTGTGCCGCGGAAACTTTGCATACTCGCGCCACTTCAGCGAAGGCGGCTACGACCACGTGGCGACGAAGCTTTTCCGCGGCATTAATGTTGACACGTACTTTCTCGAATACGACACGGAGCGCGCTGGCGGATTCGAGCCGCTGAGCGAGCTGCCGGCGCACAAGAACGTCATCGTGGGTGTGATCACGAGCAAGTTCCCAGAACTCGAGGACCTGGACAAGATGCGTGAGCGCGTCTTCGAGGCCGCCGACCATGTGGCCAAGGGCACAGGCGAGACGCGGGAGCAGGCGCTCAAACGGTTAGGTGTCAGTCCGCAGTGCGGCTTTGCTAGCCACCACCTGGGCAACAGCGTGACGTGGCAGGATATGATCAACAAGCTGAAGCTTGTGCGAGAGCTAGCTGATTCGATATGGCCGGGGGAGCCTTGAGGCAAGAGTAGGTGGGTAGGAATTGTCGTTGTTGGAGCACATGTGCGGAGTTGAGGAGAGAGCGGTGAGGTCGGGCGGCGACCCTTTTCTGGCGATGAAAACAACGCGGGAGAGAAGACAGCGCGATCAAACTGGCGCTGAAAAAAGGCATCATGCTTCAACAACATGTATGCAGCGAGTTACGAGACAGCAATGGGAGACGAGACAGACATTTATCTTGTAGTGATTGAGCGATAAGGCCTAGTTCTTATCGCAGAAGACGCTGGCCAATAGGACGCGGGGCATTATTCCGAGCACGGGAAACACGTGACGTCTGCCTGGAATCTGGGGCAGCATTTTCTCCGAGCCGTTTGATCTCGGCTTTGCAGGAACTGCACTCTTCACAGTCGGCACCCTTTCACAATTGACGTCGCCAGCGGGCAGATACACAGCTACAATGGCGGGCGAAGCAGAAGCCAGCATTCCCAGTATGCAACAAATGCTTACAAGACTGGGCTTGAGCTGTTCGAGCACTGTTTATGCTAACCACTGTGTTCCGTTCTGCAGAAGCCACGCGCGAGGAGATGAGAGATGCGAAGCTCCCTCTGCCGTACCGAGACAGCTGCGCGAACCTCCTTATCCCACTCAACCGATGCCGCTTCGAGACCTACTACCTTCCGTGGAAGTGCGAGGTAAAATACAGGCTACTTCCCGCGCCCCTGGCATTTGCGGGCCTGCTTTGCCGGTGACAAAAGACAAGAACTGCGCTAATATACATTTTCATGCAGACCGAGAGACACAGCTACGAAAAGTGCCAATACTTAGAATTCAAGAAGCGGGTGGCAAAGATGGACGAATTACGAGAGGCTAAGGGTGCGAGAAGCAACTGAGCGACGCCGGAGTCGAGCGGATGAACGGGACTGGCGGTCTCCGACCCCCCCCAATGTACATACATGACTGTATGGCTATCGAGCGTTGTGGAATAAAAACAGCATCTCTCTGAAGAGACCAGGGAACGGAGAGAAATGGTGAAACAAACGAATACGAGACCAAGCTGGGTTGAAACATTGCAACGAGCGATTGTCCATTCAATCAGAATGCGGTGGTCTTGGGACATGACTATTCTGGGAAGCAGGCTCGCTGCTTGTTTCATGATGTATAATGGAGGGATAGTGCAACGGTGGCCGGCAGTCGTCTGATGTGACCGGGCGCCGCGGGCCACTCGATCAGACGAACGAGGGAGAGGACGTTGCATTCGCATCTCTTCTCTGACACAACTCAGCCCAGGGCACCGCCCCCTCAATATACCGCCAGGCATGTGCATTGAAACAACCCACTGTAAAACCAGTAAACAGGCGGTTTCCGTATTGGGATCATCGCTGGAGCAAAGGGTGCGCGCGCTAGGGCGTGCAGGGGCCTTCGGGTAAGCCAAAGCAGTCGTTGAGATTGGAGACAGAGATGCGAGCAAGGGAGCAAGGGAGCAAGCGAGCAGAGCTGCCTGACTACTCTAAATAATAAATAGAGAGGAGGCCGACGGTTGAGAGGGCAATCAATCATCCATTGTCCATCTCCATCTCTTTGCAATGTCTCGACAAGCCTTGGTTCTCTTTTCTCTGCTGACGGCAACTTCTGCCATCCGGTTCTTCCAGCTGGCCGCCGACAGCACGTACAGTTGGAGCGTCACCAACTGGTTGGCAGGCTGCGATGGCAGCAACTGCTCGTATGGTGAGATAGGGCCCTGCCGCTGTGCTCTCGGGTCTGATGTTCGGCCTGCTGACAGTCTGCAGCGTTCGACGTGAGCGGGTCGTATGAGGCCTCGTCCGATTCCGCGATCCCGGGATTTGCAGCGCATTGCGCCGGAAACGGTGTTGGTGTGCCGTACCGACTGTGCAACGTCAGCAGCACAACAAATTCGACTGCGCGCAAGCTGGTGGCCGCGAAGCTTCTGCCGACGAACGCGACGCAGGCGCAGACGGCGCTTCTGGCAATCTCGTACCGATTCGACGACCTGGAGGATGAGTATGTGCCTAACCCCTAATACCTGCCGGCACTTGACTGATACGACGGATACAGGGGGATCTGGTGGAACTACACTGGCTTCGCAGAGCAGACGTACAACGGCCGCGGCGTCAGCGCAGAGCCGGTGAACTTCACGGTGACGCCCACGGAGGTGCGGGCGGCAGGGTGAGCGCGGTGAGTGCGGTGAGCACCAGGGGGGGGGGAAGAGAAGAGAGGGAGACGTACTTCGTAAAAAACGGGACGTCTTTTGCGGCGTCGATTGCGTTACTAGGTGCGGTCGACACAGACAATCGGCTGGGCCAATGGCATCCGAGACAGCGACAGCAAGAAAGGGAAGCGCAAAGACGGCCAGACCCGGGCTTTGCCTGTTTCTGCGCTCGTTGCAACGCTCCCGGGCGTGGGATAAGCCCCCCTCCCCTCCCTCAGGACGGCGGTCCTTAAGTAGATTTAATTCGAGCCATCCTGCACAGTCCTTGTGCTAAATGCCCCAACCATTCACACCTGGCATCACGCGCTCTCCACGCTGCCATCTGGCTCCATCCCCCTCCAGCCCGCCTCCTTGCGATCGCTGAAAGGGCAGCACCAGGATGCTGCCGGTTCGGACCGCGGCCACCCAGCTCTCGTTTCTACCGACAAGTACTGTGCATGTTGGCAATGTAACCTGGAGGGCCGTAGCGGCGGCCGGGGCGACGAATACGGGATTGGCAGAGGCATCGGGCCGGCCGTCTCCGTCGTCGGGTCCCCTGGTGCCGGCTACGGCCGAGGACTGGGAGGCGAAGAAGGCTATCATCGAGGACCTGTACCTGGTCCAGAACATCCGCGTGCAGGATGTCGCCACCATCATGATGATGGAACACAACTTCAAGGCGACGTGAGTGCTCCTCCAACATGCTCCAACATGCCGTCCAGCACCAGCCCAGCCGAGATGAGGGACGGAAACAGCAAGGGAGGGAGGTGTGAAAACGACGCCTCATGCGTGTGCAAGGCACCAGCTGCTCGTACATGTACCCCTCTCCGTCCTCCTCCATCCTCCCCCCCCCCCCCCCCCCCCCCCCCCCTCCCCTTCACCGGATCCACTGGCATGGGTCAGGAGATCCCACGCGCCGAACATCCGCTCACGCGCGCGTCTAGGCCTCGCATGTACAAGCAACGATTCGTCAAATGGAAATGGCAGAAGTACAACCGAACGGGCCCCGGCGCGCGCAAGGGCGCTTCCTACACGAGCAGCGCGATAAGCCGGCCGCGGTCGCGCGCAAACCACCACCACGGCGCTGTTCCGACGTGGAAGCGGCTGCCGTTCGCCAACGACGACGTGCACGACATCCATGCGGCCATCAGCTGCTGGGAGAAGTACATCTGGGGCTGGGCGGTGGACCCGCGGTGGCAGACCAACACCAAGTTTGAGTGCCTGGGCGGCGGCGAGCAGTCGGCGCTGGCCTGGATCAACCAGGACTTCCGGGCGGCCATTGAGCACTTTCGCGGCGGCGACGCGACGGGCGGCGGTCGGCTGCTGCGCTACGGCTTCATGCGCCTCGATGACGTGCTGGCTGCGGATCACGTCGAGTGCCTGTGGATCTGCTGCGTGCAGATCCCGCAGATGCTCCTGGACGCCGGCCACTACGACATTCTGCTGGTCTTTCTGCGCCACGTGCAGCGCGTCGCCGCCGCCCGCCTGCCCGCGCACCACCCCCTGGGCCCGGCCGCCCGCGCCCTGCGCTCGCTGGCCGAGCGCGCCCCGGCCCAGATGCGCTTCTACGCCGAGCGTGCCGGCAGCGTGTGGATCGACATCTTCAAGACCCTGCGCGGGCCCGACGACGCCGTCACGCTGTCGCTGCGCCGCGCTTTCCTTTACGTGGTGCCGCCCTCGACCGAGGCCGTCGACAGCTACATTGCCGACCTGCTGAGCTTTGTCGACGATGCCAGCGACGTCTTCGGCCGCGACCACGTCTTCACCGTCGGCAAGGAGATCGAGGCCATGTACACGCGCTGGCTTTACAAGCGCCGCGTCGACGAGGACATGCTTGCGCGCGTCAAGGTCCTCCTCGCCAAGCTGGACGCCTGGCAGACCGCCAAGCCCGAGTCCCCCGAGCCCAGCCCCCCCACCCTGCGCGTGCGCGGCATCGGCGCCGACTACGAGCGCGCCTACGCCATCCTGGCCCTCGTGCCCCTCTACCTCGGCGACCGCGACGCCGCTGAGAAGGCCCGCCAGCGCTTCCTGGCCTCGGCTCATCTCGACCGCAACATATGGATGGCCCTGTGCATGGAGCTCGAAAACGTCTTCCGTGATGCCGGCCTCGTCGACGAGGCTGAAGAGATTCTGCGCGCCCGCCTCGACGAGCAGGTCCCAAAAGAAGTGGTGGAGATCCTCGACCAGGAGGAGTCGGAAATGGCCCAATCTGTCGAAGGCCCAAAATCGACATAATTCGCGGAGATGTCAGCGGTGAGACGCCCGTCAGCAGCGTTGGATATTACTCTCTGCCAAGATGTCAGCATGTGGTGCAACTTCTTATTGTTCAGGAGATTATTTTAACTCTGTCTGCCCTCCTTCGTAGGCAATATCTAATGACTTTCATGAGCTGTTCCCCATCTTTTACTCTGAGCCTTTTTATTTTCATTTTATCATTTTATCATTTTTTTCTTCTTCTTCAACTCTACGCTTGTGAATCATCATGGCAAAGCGTGTGGCCATTGTTGGCGCAGGTACGTGTACGCATGGATTGCCGTACAACCATAACCTAACCTGCTTCAGGCTTCTCTGGCCTTGTCTCCACCAAAGAGTGTCTGGCCGAAGGCTTCGAGCCCATCTGCTTTGAAGCCCGCGACAAGGCCGGCGGTCTCTGGGCGTACCAGGCAGACACCTCTGCGCCTGTCCCGTCCTCCCTCTATGCCGGAATTGTCCTCAACTCGTCTCGCATAGCTACCAGCTTCTCTGACTTCCCGCTCGACCCTGCGCGCTACGGAGACTACACCGGCCACCGCCAGTTCCTGCAGTACCTGCACGAGTACGCCGACTACTTTGGCCTGACCAAGTACATCCGCCTGCGCACGCGCGTGCTCAAGTGCGAGCCGCAGGACGATGGCTCCTGGACCCTGCACATCCAGACCGACGGACAGGCTCCCGAGACCTGCTCGTTCGACGCCCTTATTGTCGCCGGGGGCCATCAATCCACGCCTCACATGCCCGAAATCCCCGGGCGTGACTCCTTCAAGGGCCAGATTCTCCATAGCCACAAGTACAGGACCCCCGGCCCCTTTGAAGGCAAGCGGGTGGCCGTCATTGGATTTGGCAATTCCGCCGTAGACATCGCCTCTGAGATTGGGCCGCAGGCACAGGAAATGCACCTCATCACGCGACGAGGCGGCTGGGTGCTGCCTCGATACGTGTTGGGCAAGCCACTCGAGGCTTGGGACAGTGAGCTCTCTCTGTTTGCCGTTGCCACCCTCTCTCGGACAGCACTGATTGTACAGACCGGGCCACGCAGCTGTGGCTTCCGCTTGTCGTCAGCCAGTGGCTGCAGGCAAAGCTTCTGGCCCTTGTCGACGGCAAGCCGCCTGCCGTGATAGTTCCCGACCACAAGATTCTCGAGCAGAATCCCATCATCCACGACGACTTTATGAATAAGGTGCGATCGGGCACCATCAAAGTCCACCGCGGCACTGTCACCGCTCTGAATGAAACGGGGCTCACCATCTCGGGAGGCACCTCGCTCACTGTGGATGTTGTCATTTATGCCACCGGCTACGAGACGTTTGACATGCCCTACCTGCCAGCTGACGTGCTCCGATCCGCCACGACGCCGCCTGGCGAGGCCGACTTGTTTCGCCGCATCCACCCGCTGCAGCACCACAACATCTTCCTCCTCGGCTACGTCGATCCGCAAGGCGCACTGTTACCCGTGGTGGAAGCACAGGCTCGCTACACAGTGGCTCTGCTTGCTGGCCGCACCAGCCTTCCTTCAGCCGAGGCAATGGCCAGCGACGTGGCCGCATCTCGCAAGTGGCAGGACGAGCATTTTGTCTCCTCGGAGCGACACAATCTGACCCAGCATCACATCCCTTACATCGACTCGCTGCTCCAGCACATTGGCGCCGTCCCCACCATTCCGCGTCTTCTGAGCGAAGTGTTCACATCAAACCCCCTGCGTGCGCTCAGCGTGCTCAACACAGTGTGGTTTGGGCTGGCTGGCAGTGCTCAGTGGCGCCTGTTTGGATATGGAGCCAAGCAAGAGCTGGCTCGGGAAACATTGCTGCGCAATTCAGCAAACGGGGAGCAGCTGAGCAAAAGAGAAGTAGAGCTTTTGAGTGAGGGTGGCAAGAGCCTATTTCATTCGGCTTAATGGAAGGGCGTCTTGCCTATGGTTGTGTATGAGTATGAGGGAAGAGAATGTGTTAGCAGCCTCGACCCCGCTGTTTTTCCTTCAAGTAATTCCGGCAAGTCTTGCCATCGCCGTTCGCCAGCACGTATCTGTTGAACTGTCATCCGTGACCGAGGACTACAGGTTGTATTGTGGGCGACCATCAACTTGGCCACAGAGCCAGCGCTGGGTCGGACATAGAGGTACACCGGAATGACAACCAACGTGACGTCCCTTGCACCGACTCCCCATTACTGCTACAAACATCTAGACTATAACGACTGTGTTTCATACTTCCGGGACCGTACTGCCTCATCATGATGATCACGATGCGTACAATTACGAGCTGCGTTCCAGGACGGCCACCGTGCACCCTGCAATTCTCAAAAAAGACCGTCGTATCGATGAGATCGTTGGAACACCGCCGTACCAACTTTGACGGCAAGAGCTTGGCTGCTCGACGGCCACATAGTAGATCGCAGTTAACCAGTCCGCCCCCATATTATCTTCCATTTTGCTTGCTTATGAACACTCGTGCTTTTCTTCTGACTTGCTTTTACGAATGTGACAGTGTCTCTCACTTGATCAGTAACATGCTGAAGATAGGAAAACATCTCGACCATATTCAGTCATTAAATTCCTCATCGATTCCGGAAATCAGCAAATCGGCTATGTCGTTTTTCTGACGAGCATAGCCAAAAAAATGCGTGACTACTGAACGAGTTCCGCGATACCCACCAACATTCTAGTTATTCCGTTTGAAAACGGGCATTTTCGTCCCATTTATAATTCGTGAAGATGAATCCTTAAACTAATTAGCACGGGCGTATCAAGGAAGCTTGGACAATATGCATGCAAGGGGAAAGAGTGAGTAATTTCATATAAACTACATACAGCACGGAAGTATGTCGTTGGATATATACAAGAATGAAAGATCTGGCTTGAGACAGCAGTGGTAGGGGAAATGACAACAACAAGTCTTCTGTTGCAATATTTTCCAAGAAAAAAAGAAAGGGAGCGGGAAAAAAACAAATAAGCCAAATGGAAAAAAGAGAAGAATAGGGACAATAGAAGAGGAAAGTGCTAGGGTAAACGCCGCGACACATTCATGGCATCCCTGCGGCCAAATTAGCGTAGGCGCTGTTTGGGTAGCTTAGCAAGTTCTGAGTCGAATCCAAGCTGCCGAGGGCACTGTATGATGTCCTAATAAGGCTGTTATCGTCAGTGCGGTCAGCCGAGGCTTCCCAGAACATTCCGCCACCCAGGCCCTTGCTCTTGACGTATTCGATCTTGGTCTTGATCATGGCTGGGGTGTCGTACGAGACCAGTTCACGCGTGGCTGAGTCGTAGCTGTACGTCGCTCCTGACGTGGAATCTGTGCATTCGGTGGCGCCAGAACGGGGGAGCACCTTATAGTCCCAAACGCCGTTCTCCCATGAGCCGCTTCCCACTCCGCTGTAGCTTGAGCCTGGGCCGTCGGTGCTCTCAAAGGCGCGGCCATAGATGGGCATGCCGAGCACAATCTGCTTGGCCGGAACGCCGGCGGAAATGTAGGCGGTGATGGCGGCATCAGTAGAAAAGGGGGTGGCGTTGGGATTGCCCGTATTCGGGTAGAGGTTGGCTTGGTGGCCGGCATACGAGCTGAACGAGCCGGCGTAGTCGTAGCCCATAAAGTTGAAGTAGTCTAGCACTGAAGCCATTTCGGAGAGTTTTTGGTTATTGTAATTGGTCGGCCCGGCCGGGGATGCTACAGTCAGAAGGAAGTGGTAGCCGGATGCATACTGGGATGCATAAGAATCGAGTTCGGCGCGGACGGCCTTGAGAAGAAGGACAAAGTTCTCCGAGTCTGCCGCTGCAGGGTATTCCCAGTCGATATCGATTCCGCTGTGTGAGTCAGCACCCATTACTGCGCTCTGTGTAGCACCCAAAACAGACGTACTCGAAACCCCAGTCCTTCATCAGCGTCACCGCAGTCTTGGCAAAAGTGGCCCGCGTGCTGTCCGAGCCAGCTGCTGAAGCGAAGTTGCCGTTTTGCGAGTAGGTCCATCCACCGATGCTGAGAAGCACGCGCATATTCCGGTTGGCCTTTTTGAGAAGATAAAGCTGCTTCACAGCACCGTATACATTGGTCCCGACATCGTTCCAAGCTTACCAAGTTAGCTGCCTGGAGCACCGAGACACTGAATTCTCACACCAACTTACAGTCTCCGCTGTAGTGCTGTTGAATATCTGCATACTGATCGGAAGAGACACTTGGCCAGTTAACATTGGTCACATAATAGCGCACAGGTTTCGCTTACACTTCGCCAGTGGACTGCAGATTGGCAAAGGCGTAGAGGACGAAGGTCAGTTTAGAGGCTGGGAGCAGCGCCGGGGTGTAGTTGCGACCATAGACGCCCCTTGATATTAGCATGATAACGAGTACCGAGGCGACGTTTGGATGTACCAATTTGTAAAATAAACAGCATTCTGATACGAGCTGGCTCGTTTGGCAGCGTAAGGTGCTGCCGTGGAAAGCTGGCACATGCACAGCATATACAACACAACTTGGATGGGATTCATGATGCCGTAACAACAAGATTGGAAAAAAGAGTAGAAATGAATGGAATGATTTCGCGTCTAGAGAAATCACAAAAAAAAAGGAGTGAAAAGTAACAGCCCGGAAAAGACGGCTTACCTGGGAGTTGAAGGCCTGCTGAGTTTTTAAAAGATCTTTCGGCCTTCATGGCGGCAGCCATCCTCTTATATATTTTCTGGCGAAGAGAGATTTATTGTGGTAGGCAACCCTTGATGTATCAATGTATACTTCCTATATGGATGCTTATCCCCGGTCCCAAACATATCCATCTCGTTATTGTTCGGCCTTGCTTGCGTACTCCTGTATCGCCTTTCGGACATGGGGTTGTCAATCGTCAGTTCATTACAACCATCCCTTACGGAGTACTTCTCGACCCAGGAAATAAGAGGATAGAATGTGAGCAACGTTACGAAGCTGGCCTGCGAAGGGGACCATCGGGTGAGCTACAGACAAGAAAGGAGCCAGGAAACCAAGAAACAGGGGGGGGGCAGCGACAAAAGATGCACACCACGGAGGCATCACTTCCCCAGATGGGCAAGGGCCAAAAAGAATAACCTTGTTCAGCGGCCCATGAAGAGTATGTGGGCGAAATGGTCTCCTGGTGTGTCCCTGGTGGTCGAATGTCGCAGATGAGTAGGTGGCCTGGTCTTTCTGGCTCTGAGACGGACCGTGGCTGGTACGCACCACAAGGGTCATGCAGGCCCATGCAGGCCAGAACATCTACCTGCCTAGCGAGTCTTCTCCGTATGCATGTGGGGTGCGCGTACGTGCACATGCGGCAATGCTGATCTGCCGATCACGCTTTCGTCCGATATCTTCAGCTGTGTGTCGACGAGGGGTTTTCCCCCTTTTGTTCATCTGCTCCTTCCTTATGCATTCCACCCTTCCGCTTGCAAGTCTGCAGCAAAGCCAACCCCAATGGAGTGGGCCGGCACTGTAAGGCCATGCTACAACAGGAAGGTCCAGCGGGGGCCACCACGAATCGGGCAATACCCCGTTAAGGGGGCGCTAGTGTAAGGTTCGGAGTTTACCACGCGGTCGTTTGTTTTTCCAGCTTTCTCCCTCGCGTAATGTTCTGGATTCATCCAAACTGTTCCTGTGTGGTGGAAGCTGGGCTGAGACAATGTGGAATATCTATTGGCGAGAATCTGCAGGCATTGACAGCATGCGGGCGATCCACATGGCAGGCGATTTTAGCGCCAGCTGCAGAAAATCAGCCTTGTAGACGCTGGCTTTAGCGTTCCGTGTGAGTGGAATTCGGGGCATTCTTCAGGGTGTCTCGAACGACGAACATCTCGTGCACCGACTCGGTTACATGGGCAAAGAAACCGCTACTTGCAACGTTACGCATATAGAGACGAGATAAGCTGCGCCGAGCCTCAAACTAGAAACCAGGGCCTTTTCGATTTGTCACAGCCTAACTGGCACGCTCAGTCTGCATCACTCCAGGATACCGTCGCTCCTGTCTGCTGCGACCGCCTTGCTAGCTGCATGATGCGGATCCCGCCACAGGTTATCTCGGGCTCGACGTCCATCTCGGCTGTGCCGCGGATAGCCGTAACAATATTCTCGTCGTAGCCACGGTATCAGCCCGGCAATGGCGGGTTCCAATGTAGTGCCCCGATGACGCGTCAAGTTCTTGTACAGCTGGGTTGAAAGCCTGAGCGGATGTTGTTAGTGTGCCCCGGATGTTTTGGTCCTCGGCACCGTAGTTCGGATTTATGCCCGGTTGACTTGGTGCCGCAATGGTGTGGGCGTCTTCCAGGCAGCACCCGAACTGGCTTCTTGTCTAAAGGTACAGATAAAAAAAGGGGTATGTAATATACGCACTTCCAACGTGCCCTTATTACCACGTACCAAGAACTGCAACCGGTCTTTCATGACCGCCGCCACTGCTATCTTCACTGTAACCAGTAAGCCTTTTTTGTTCCCTGCATACTGCATTATGATGGTGAACGTATCCTCGATCTCGCTGTTTATTTCCCAGTTGGCTTGTAAGAAAGCCAGGACAGTCACCGATTGTCCAAAAAGGCAGAGCGTCTTGCATATCGAATGGGATCTTGGCACGTTAGCATGGGGAACGTAACAGATGGAAATTCTTACCGTGCCTGAGCATGTTCCCACTACCGCTCTCGTACTTCTTGGCTGTCTAATTGTTGACCCACGGTGGATTGGTAATCTAAGTGGATGTTGGCCTCTTTAAGGTGGTAGCTGCGGCCTTGCCAAACTCTGCAACAATGCTTGCAAAATTGGAATGAGGGCTGCCATGATGGCCACCGCGCCTTCTGCCGTGTCGAGCATGAATAGAACTGTGGACGTGGCTGCGGAGAGCTATATCAAAGCTACACATATTGTGGCACCATCGATGCAGGCAGCGGCATACCGATGTCTGTATTTCTAATCAGAGAAAGTCCAATTATTTTCAGCTTCGAAGAAATCCCGGCGCTGTTAGATCAGTCAGTTGGCGCTCATTTCGCCGTAGCCAACGTATGCATTTACAAAATATCCCATGCTCATAGCAGGGCGCCAAGATTTTCCTTTCTGTTGATGTTGAGATTCTAAATAATTTTTCATGTCAGAAGGGCCAGGATGGTATCTATGGATCCGGAACACTCCATCTCTTGCCAGCTTGCGTCTTCACGTCCCTTAAACACCAATATATTGCACACGAACCAGACACAAACAGGTCGCACCGCTGAATAGTACCGCTGGACAAGCAAGTTCATGGAAAGGTGTGGCCCCAGAGTTTCTGCGCCAGCTAGCACTGCGCTCACTGGAGCGTACCCGACGTCATATTCACCGTGAAAAAACATGAATCAGATGAAGAAACGAGCCCAGCCACTGGAAATTCGCTGCAGAGTGATGGCAAATGATGTTTTGGCCCAGAAGACCGCTAGTAACCAGAAAAAGCCCTGGAAATCCTGTAATTCAATTTCATAGTTGGGCTTAAGCGCTGTAACAGACTGTAATACGCACAAGAGCACCAAGGCGACCTGGAACAGGCCGCTCCCTGCTTACAATCAAGAAGTAGCCATCCCACCACGGAGATCGATTCTGGCATGTCTTTCAGAATATTCGTAGACTAATAAAGAGCGCTACAAGCGATGTCAAGAACCATATTATGCGGTTGATCTGGGGCCAAGATCATGGGATACTCTCTGTAGTCCATGTTGCTCTGCAATCTGTAATCTACAATGCCGCACTGCTAACCCGGCGTATAATAATTGACAGAGTTGTAGGTGACTAGTGTCTAAGCATCAAGGCGTTTGATGTGTGTTATTACAGTATCAATGACATTAGACATTGCCGTTGCCGTGCCTTAGGAGTATGAAGAAGGCACAGAAATAGAAGGGAAAAGGGGTGGATTAAAGACGTGTGATATAAAGAACGAAAGAAGTAGGTGAAATCAACACGCGCAGATGGCGATTGTGCCCGACTTTGGACAATTCGAAATCCACGGAATATAAATATGCATAATATTGCCTTAAATCACGGCTAGGGTTAGTTAGTCAGAAAGACTAGTTTCCCTCTTCATAAATATGCTTGGTCCATGTAAGGCATAATCATGATGCGATATAAGACATGTCGGCTTGTGACGGCATTTGAGGTGGGTGCCGTTTTTCCTGTGCCGTCTGGACAGTGTCTTGTGGTTGTTGGAGTTCTTGTTAAGTCACTCCATTTTTATTGCATCACATTTGCAAAACCTTGTAAGAACATTGCACATCACAAATCACCTTTCAACCGAAATACGCATTGCCATTGTTTATGATTTATCATCCACGTTAGTTGATTGAATTGTGTCAACTATTAATACGGAATCGCATAACCACCACCGGGGAGAGCAATTGTCTTGCTCTTCAGCCAACCGTTTTGGAGAGCCGTAGCGTTGTAGTTGACATTGAAACCAGAGCTTTGGATATTGGAAAGGGCATAGTCATGGCTGGTAAAATTCTGGACCGTGCTCGTAGCCGTCAAGATCCAGCGGCTGTTGGCGTCGAGAGCGATGTCGAACGCAGCGGGACTCAGGCCAGCGTCGACATCTAATACGGTCGCCCCAGTCCAGGTACTGTGAGACTCCAGACGCCATGTGATGGAACTTCCATTGTAAGCAACAAGGTTACCGGTGAGGTCAGACTCGATCACGTTGGCGAACACCTCGGCAGGCTGCA
This sequence comes from Harringtonia lauricola, assembly GCA_014183025.1. NCBI lineage: Eukaryota > Fungi > Ascomycota > Sordariomycetes > Ophiostomatales > Ophiostomataceae > Harringtonia > Harringtonia lauricola. Next base: position 62,994 of record JACBXF010000138.1, on the reverse strand, counting down.
AGTCATTGTTGTCGCTGTATGATGCATAGTAGTCAAAATCCTGTGTAATCTGAGAGTAATTGGCAACGACCAGGATGCCAGAGTCGGTAATAAGCTGCGTGTGGTCGAGTATAACATTAATAATTGTGTTTCCAAACCAGAGGCCAGGAACCGTAGATCCCAGTGTCGTGATCTTGGTGTGCTGTAACTCCAGCTTGGCTCCCGAACTCCGGATGGAGGAACTGAATATGGCGACGCCACCTAACAGGCCAGCAGTGGCGTCGCAGTGTACGAGCGTGGCATTTTGGTTGGAGTCCATGAAGACGACTGGCCCCTTCTCCGAAATGGAGACAACATTCTCCGCATAGATAGTGCCGAGTGCGTAGTAGGTGGCCGAACCAATGCCGGCGGAACGGGCATAGGAGTTATAGACGCGAACGGTTCCCTTGGGCGAGTCCCCGGAGAATGACGAGGAGCGCTCGCCACCGGAGAAGTGTTGGACGTTGTATGCCTCAATGGTACCATTCCCCGAGGCATATAGACCATGGGAAACAGGGCCACTGCTGTAGAGCCAGGCGTCACTTACTTTCACAACGGTGTCGGTGCCATAGGCGTAGACGTTGGCACCGCCGTTGTGCACTGTGATGTTGATGTCTTTCAAGCTGGCAGTGGAACCATTGGCCTGGGCAATGTCAACACACGAACACATGGGTGGAATCGAGAGCTGAGAAGACGCACCACGTTGATGGCCGCGTTGAAACCATAAAAGCTGGCCCACAAAAGGTTGCTCGAGTAGCCATACTTGACTACTTTTGCGTCATTTAGACTGAGCGACCCGCCGTCAGCAACTAGGATGACACTTGTGTCATTCTTGTCAACCGTGAAGGTCTCATGGTTGAGCGAGGTGTGGTTCCCTTCAAAAACGTAGGCGGATTTGACTAGCCCGTCAGCGAATATAAGCATTGTATAGGACAGAGGAAGAAAGACACTCACTGTCTGTCGGTTGATAAGAGATGAATGGGACATTGTAGTCTGCTACAAGGGCATTGTCTGCCACCCACTCACTGGGAGGAATGACATCCGCGGGGTCTTGGACAGTCAAAGTGGCCCAGGCAGTTGAAGCAGAGAAGATAAGGACAGACGCGAAAATGTGTGCCATGACGACTTTCACACACATCAATGTGGGAGGAACAAAAACGATGCTGACAAGCCTAGGTGTAGTCTTCCAGGCAGGTCTTTCAGGAACCTCACCCTAGTATGCAATCCAAGATTGGATTAATTATATCTTGCAGAGTCGTTTGCCTTCGTCTCAAGGGGCGGGTGCTTGCCAATTTGTACTCGATCCTTCAAAGCCGCCCACTAGCAAATGTTGCTATTAACCGTCCTCCCAATTGGCATATATAAAGCTAGCACTATTGTAAACAATCAATTACGCCCGATGACCGGGGCAATTGCTTGCACGTCTTCGGGATGTGGAGGTAGACTAATAGACATACGGATGGAGGTCTGCACGAAGATCCGTACGCGTCATCGTTCTCCTCTTTTCGTGGGGTTTCCCAATTCAAAAAGAACGATATGAGCTTCGCTCGGCTCTCTGATTGTTAGCATTTGGTTATGGTGGTAAAGTGGTGGAATAAGAATGAATTGCGCATGCCGAGCCACGTTATGTGTATTATTCCATAGACATAAACGAGCCAAGGCTCGTCCTTATCTTCAATTGACTGTCTACGGGAGTTTCGAGGGCCACACAATAGACTTAAGCTCCCTTGCCCGCATCTTGGCCATTTCTTGCGAACCACTCAGCACCAGTGATCGGCAACACTACCCCGGATTGACGCAATTTATCTCCGCACATTCAACTCACTTCTCTCCACGTACTCCGTACTCCATTCTCTTCCCCGCCTCTTCTTAGACATTCCACCCCACAACCCGTATCACAGCTCCCCTTTCACCACCTGTGCCTCTGCACACCTACGAACAGCGGGCTTGCCAAAGGCCGTTAGAACGCTGCCATACTATGACGCTATGTGCCAACGAGGCTGTCAAGTGACGTTGTTCACATGGGAGTGTCAAAACACTAGTTCGGGTATGTGGTCCAAGGAACTTAGCACAAAGTGGTTCCGTCAAAATTGCCTCATCTAGTGCACTTTAGCCGAGAAAAAAGCTACAGTAAAAAGACACATAGTTCAAGTTGACCGAGCCTTCATTGCTACTCTAGCTCTCTTTTCGGACTCGCGCCGCGCAAAATATTGCGTATTCAACATCCAATAACAGAAAAACTACCAGAGTGAGAAACTTCTGATGCAGCATTTCATAGGCCTGGTAGGTAGATTGTGTCACTACTGTTATTTATTCTGGCCTAAGGGTAATAGTCGAACACTTGATTAGGGTTAACTGCCGCCCTGACCTTCTGTAGCTCGAGCAGGCTTCCACGATAGCATACATCCTGTGCATAGGTGCGATTCATCGTAGGGTCGGCGTAGTTAATGTAATATTATACTCCACTGGCTGCCATTGAGGGTTTTTGTGAAGGCATCGTCCTAGCCGTCAAGGAAGCCGAATCCATTCGCTGGATAACTGTTAGAACCGACGTGGCCATACAGCTCGTACAGGAACAACTTGTCGCAGTGTACAAATGATGTGTTCACCATGGGACTTTAGAGATGTGCACCGTTTTTGTCACCCGTCGTATCAATAATGATGTACTGGTGCTATTGGCGCGAGCCTGAGAGAAATAGTACGAGTATATATCCTTAAATGTAGCCGATGAGCGGGCTCTTGTGGCCATGGATGTGCAGAAAAGGGTTTTACTACGTCAATCAGCGAACAGAGCACATTAGTGACATCGGTGCACACATGCCAAATTGTAGGGATGGGATACATCCACCCAATCGCAATTCGAGCGTATAGTAAATCCTCTGTTCAAATCTGTTTTCTGCACCTGCGAACAATGTTCCAAGCCTCGCGATGAGCGGCGAAATAATACCTCTGAGAGCAGAATAACCACCACGATACAGGCCCTGGATTTGCGTGCTGTACACACTGCGAAAAATGCGAAATTTCATTTTGGTTGGCATGATGCTTGTCTGTAGCCAGTTTTGCGGCGCCTCCCAATCCGTTGCGCAGGAGTCGGATCTGTTCCATCCGGAGCATCGTTGTATGGAGCAGTACGACAAACTTATTGTAGAAAAAAGTGGACACCACGCCGATATATGGCCCAACACCACGCAAAGCCCAAATCAACTTGGCATTATCTGCTATAGGACAGTTGACGACGATGGCATTAGCCAACACAGCCTCCGAGCTTACCATCTAATCTAGTGCGAGGTCGTGGGTGTGCGAGCTAAAGCCGAATCGATCGTGGAGCGAGTGCTTAGCAAGATAGACACTGCTTTGAAATGCAGCCAACCAGAGAATAATGGATAGCTAGACACTGCCGGCTTGGAAAGGCATGTCGATGGCTCGATATGAGACCGCACAGTGGTGGGAGTAGTCAACCAACAACCAGCCGAACATCAAGCAAGCCCATTATTTGCTTAGAGATCACGTTCTGAAATTGGCCTATTAGAAGCTGTATTTTCTGGCTACGTGCTCGCATGGCTGCTGAGCTACCTAGCCATCGGGGAGCCGTATCGCTTTAATTTCGACAGTTTTTGTGCCATGCCAATCCTTGTCATATAAGTTACAAATGGAAAATATCCAGATTGATCCCATGTTGGGAATGTTAGGGGAGAATCAATTATCCGTGTCATCACAATATCAATTTAAATATTAGACGAATATTATAGCAGTACTTTATTTAGTCACCATAATATTAGGTGCAGAGATACGATGGAAGATCATAAACTGCGTTCAATGATGCTGACCAGGAGTCTTTAATTCTTCACTTCATTTCAAGTCGCAAAGCGGAAGTCAAGTCTGCCCAACGGGTCAGCCACCACAGACCATATAACAAAGAAGGAAAACTCACCGTTTATTTCCTTCATCAGTTGTGGTCCTTCGGTAATGAATTTGTTCCTCTGAAGTCATAGCATCCCATTTTTTGGCTTTGGAATTGTTTCTCCATCGATAGTAAAGGTAGGTACCGGGATACTGTATGAGCTGTATAACACAATAAGCTGCCGCATGCAATGATTAAAGAGATAGGAAGTAAACTTACACACATCCAGATGCAAATCACTAGAAGGCCCTTGTTTGCTTTATAGTATCGTGGTGAATCACTGGGTTGATAGACTGTAAATTGTAAAATTTAATATGTGAACAGAACGACTTGGATAATAAAAGAGTAGGCTCACTGTTTGCTCCGATCATTCCGCTGACTTGAACGAACATGTTATAAAGGCTGAAAGATAATGTCAGATCCGTAAAAAGCTTGAGAAGACCGAAACTTGGCTTACGAAGCAGAAACTGTCCTGTTCTGGACGGATCCGGCGTTCCGGCTCGTCCAGGCTACTTGAATTGGATGTGTGCTAAGATTATTTGTTAGTCAAAACTGAATTAGCCCCCAATAGCCATATGCACGTACTAGGGGAATGACAACAGAACTGTTGCAATGGCAAAATATGCCCATGGACCGATTGGATCAGGTAGTGCGATGAGTGCAATAAAACAAGGCAATAGCCAAGCGTCTTCTGCCATCGCCACAAAGCTTCTGTTATTCACCAATTCGCTGAATGCCGTAATGAGCAGCATCGTTATACTGGCACCGACAATGTTAGGAATCGAGAGCAAGTTGGTTTCAATGACGTTGAATCCCAGCCCGCGGAAGGAAAGAGTCAGGTATTGGCCAACGGGGTATTTCGGCAGACCAAACAATAGCCCTAAAGCGTATAATGGCCACATGTCGTAATCTTTTGCGCATGCCCAAATTTGCTTCACGTTGAGACCCTGCCGGTTATACATTCCCCCCTTTTGAGGATCGTCTCGAATAACTGGAAGAAAATTTTAGAATTGGTCAATGCGAGTAGTAGCAGGTTGACTTACCGGAGTTGACAATGATCTTTTCCTCTTTTTCGGTAAAGTACCCCTTTTTATTCCACCAGCTCTTTGTCCTCGTAGGGCATTGTGGCATCAGTAGGAAAGAAATCAAGCCAATCAAAACTGAAGTTCAGTAAGCATTTTCATCGTCAGATATTCTTCATTATGCTTACAAGTGAAAGCGCCCCTTAAAATTTTAGCCAAGATCATGCTCTTGTTTATAAGCAGTTCTAACTTACTGAATCAAAAACAGCCATCTCCAGCCTTCTTTATTCAAAATCCCTCTCATTGATAAGAGACCAACAGCAGCAAATCCAACACCAACATCGGCTAATTAGATGTGAGAATATGTCGTTGAAGTTGAAGATAAATTCTGCTTACCAAGCTCAGACGACATCCAGAACCATGCCAATCTAATGGGAAGCTATGGATATTAATAATGTGAACGTGTCGATGGCATTAAGACGACTCACTGATGTGCCGGTATACCAGTAGCTAAGGTAGAGAATCATGTCCCTGCCACGAATTAATAGGTATATCGAATACTGCTAAGTACCAATAGCTTACGGGATAAATCCTCCTTGGAAAGTAGCACTGAGTGTTTAGTATAAGGCTGGCACCAAAACAGCGTGAGTATACATACATTAGATATCTGGTCGCCAGAAAAGAAGCTCGGCCCTTGAGAAAGAACTGCAATGCAGATATGAGACTAAATATGCATATTTGGATCGGAATCCACACATCTGGACCAATACTGAACGCGTTAACAAGAACTTCAAGATTGAATTCGTTAACAGGAACGAACCGTTTGGAGATCAGTTGAGAGGGAAGTTCGGCAACTAGAAACCCAACCCGAGAAATGGTTTGTCCAATGTTCTATCACTTGTTAACGTATGAGCTCTGAGATTATATCAGGAAGGCGACTGACATAATCAGCTCGTGTAATGCCCAGATCATCAAGCATGTTGTCTGAGACAGCGTTTGAGATATTGCCTCGATCAATATTTAGGGCCAGAAACATGATGCAAGCCCAGACCTAAATAGTCAGCAATGTCTTCGTCAACATCTTTTTTTTTTTGCTTCCTACCATAATTTTCCAATCGACCTTCCGTCGCACCGCTCTTTCTTCCCTCCATGTCCAACGAAAACTAGGGTCGAAAGCGCTTTTGTTCTCCCATTTTGAATGAATGTATAGTTTCTTGTATTCTTCAATGTTTTCGGAATCCCAGATGCTGGGTTGTGTGGCAATCTGAGTTTGTTTAGTGGACAATTGGCAAAGACGTCGAAAGACTGTACGCACCGCGTCGAGGTCGTATTGTTCGCCCTTTGGACCTTTTCGAATTCTGAGAAAACGCAGAACAGCATCACCAAGTGCGGCTTCCATGCGCTGATTCTCTCGAGTAGCCGATTCCGGAGCGGTTTCGCGAGTTGAGGTATTTGCACTTTTGCCAGCTTCTCCCGTGGATCGAATGCTGGCATGGTCCGAAGGCAAATCGGACGCGGTCGGCGAGACCTCAACAACCGACTGCTTTTTAGACATGGCAATGGTTACCTTAAAACTTATCGTTTACAACATTGAAGACAAATCGAGTGTCCGCAGATTGAGGTGGTCATGCAAACACCTAATAGGATGGGACAATAGTTTATATAAAGACTTCCAGGGCACAGCGTCTTTAACAACGGAGTGCAGCAGGTTTAAACGATCCACAACGAGTCCGCAACGGAATCTGGCTGTCTAGTTTATTTCTTGGCGACACGTCCCAAATCCACTGGGCACCACAATATGTGGTGTAATAACGGATTATGCACTGTTATTCTTCATTTGTCGGTTGGGTACTCTTCTTCTTCAAGCAATTGCGACATCGTACTTGGCTGGGTATAGGTATTGCCCCGAACAAAATGTACAATTCCACGGAGATCCATATTGTTACGGGTGCTTGGCGGTGTGCGTTATTTCAACTTTCGCGCACGCCATTGATTTCCACATTCTTGGTTCAAGCTCGTGCTCTCAAAGTGGCCACTATGCCTCTCTCAAAAATCTCACAGAAACAGATCTAATGTACACGTCTCATAACATCTCATACAGAAGAATAATATATAGCATTATATTGGTGCGCTGCGAAAGCGTAGCGTTGAATAAACCAAACCCCTGTGTGAAGTTACTAAAGCATGCAATGGTTTGCTATACTGGCAACTGTGGAATCACGCCATGCAAAACACGGGCAAATCCATGTGGCGCCTGCGGGGAAAATCACTAGTCGATACCGGTTCGGGGACGCTTGCTCGGGACGAGTGTCCAACGACCCGCGGATCTTCTACATAGCTGCTGTTCGTAGCAATGCAATTTGTGGCCGTTTATCTTGGATTGGCATAGCTAGACCGTGCTTTTAGGTTGTGGAGACAAGGTAGTAATGATATTTGCTTTACAATCTAAACGAGATGACAGATAAGTAGACATCGCCTAGGGACTTCGTACCGATTAACTCTAGGGGTTTCTAGGTTATGTCAGTTTGCTCTATCCGTGTCTTAAGTCATTGCACATAAAGATCAAAGAACGCAAACAAATAATATATGCATGAAGGAGGGAGGAAATGAGGACGTGTTTAATATTTTGACGAAATCAGTCCTTAACCACATCTTGCCGGTGGTCAGGGTTTTAAAAAGCGTGTAGCATTTAAATGCTTTACCTTTGATTTATATTCCTAGAATGGGATCTGTTTTCCTACGCGGCAAAAAATCCGGTTACATGTATACGAACGAATTTGGCGCTTTAACTTATACTCAACTTCCCACCGTCGAGAGAATAAAACTTGCTATATTAAAATGAAGAAAATGTAATGTAACATGGAGAAGGCAGAGCCAACGCCGATACGCAAAATTTGCTGATTGATAGGTAGGCCGCTTGACCAACGCAAGAAACACAACAAACCATTCTACTCATCTGGAAGAGAGCCAAGCGCCTCGAGGCTCGTGGCTCTGCCTTGTTCGCTAAAGGTCAGAGGTCTTGTCGTGTTGGAGGGTAAGGTGGGAGAGAAGGCTGCCTGACTGGACAACCTACAGGATGTTTTTGAAAGGTCTTTTCTTCTTATTGTCTCTAATGGTACAGACTCTGTAATCATAGCAGGACGGCCGGGATGGCCTTGACACCAGGACAGACACGGCTCGACATTCTGAGTGGATTAAGGCCATTGCAGACCAACGACGCCCTTGGTATTCGGTGTGAGTGTGTCCCGAGAAAGAAAAAGAAAGAAAAAGTCTGACGGACAGACAGGCGCCAAAGCATTCAGCGCCAAGACCATCGCGACAGCCGGCACGCCGCAGAAGCTTGAGGTGGCGCGGCAGTTCGGTGCCGACCATATTATCGACTACAAGGCGGACCGCAAACTAAATTAAGAAATAAGAAAATACCAGATTGTTAAAACGCGTGGTGACTTTAAGTCGCTGCATGCCACCGACCAGCAGAAAGATAAGATAGATAATCATAGTTACAGTGTTGTCGACATACAACCACAAAATAAGCCAATGTGCACTTCTGTATACTTTGCCACTACATATTTGTAGCCAGAGGAAAGAACATAGTTGAGTAAAAAGTGTATGTTCAAAATGCTGTCTTATTGGATAGTTCGCCAAAAAAACAGCCTGATTTCCAAGCTTTAGGAAACGTTTGTGGTCGTGTTCTCAACGAAAATAGTCGGGATTCTGTGTGTAATTTAATCCCTTTCTTCGTCACCGTCACCATCCACAACACCATTGCTTTCATTGCCATCTGTGGCAGGATTTCCTGTTTTTCCAATTGTTGTCAGTCTACGTGGCAAAAATATGAGCACAAAAACACAAACCCAAGTTAGAATGCGAGACCTTCAGAGAAAATTGGTTGGTGTCGGTCCAAGCACTCTGAGTGGATGATTTGGCCTCTTCGCTAACAGTCCCACCCGTCGTCGAAGGACATGCTCTGGTAAAAAAACCACTGAGAGAATGTAATAGTGTATCTTTCCTCTTTCTACTTCGTCTCGTTCCCATCTCTCGTCATTCCAGGTGCTGGAGCCTGTCCATGTGCCAATGGCACATGCTTCAGGCCGAGTATCCGCGAAAAAAGTGGTCCCGTTAGTGGTCTTGAACCTCCATTTTCTGCGCATTTGCTCTGCAATTGCATCGACTTGGTGCCTCTTTCTAAAGACAGACTCCAGTTCAATGCAAAATTCACGAACACTCGCCGGTAGTGCATTGCAGACATCTGGAATCCAGCATGCATAAAAATGCAGTGGCTCATCCCTCTCCCAAAACCACCAGTCCGCATGTCTAATTGTCAACGTCAACCTGCGAGGTTCCAATCCAGGCGTTTTAAGGAGATCAGCCAGCGATCCATTCTCGAGCTTGTACATTTGAGCAAAGACTCTGAGGCTATCAATGACAATATCAGCATCGTTCCCACATTGTTCACTGATTTGAAGCAAGGTGAATTCCAAGTCTCGAACCCGAGAAGTTACATCGTACTCGGGGGGCGCTCGGTCTTGTGAAGTAAGCCAATGAGATTGTTCCCGAAGCAGAAAGGGAAGAAACCAGCATTCTGCGTATATAGCCCTGCATGTGCTTAGGAGAGCTGTATCGCTCTTCCGCGGTGCAAAATAAGAAGGTCTAGTATAACAGGTGTTTTCATTGTACTGTTGACGCGGTGATGGATCGGGATAATCCGAAAGAGCATAAGAATAAATACGATTGCGGAGTTCAGCTGGGATCCTGAAAAGGGAAGACTGGGCCTGGCTAGCTCGATCTTGGGAGAGAATGTCGAACTGGGAAATGCGCATCTTCATTCCTGAGTGAATGTTAAATGGAAAACACGGCTTCCCGTGTTGAAACTTTGTAAAAAGATGTCCGTGCCGTAAAGCATTTGTTTGAGCAGAGATCAATTTATAATATGCAACTTGGCCAGTAGGCAACCACTGGTGCCTAGGATTACCTAATAATAGCCTTATTGGAGCGGATATACTTATTTCTTTAATGATATTACCGCCGCCTATCACATGTTCCGTACCAGTGTGTGTTCTTATCAATTGTATTGGATCGGTAGAGTGTTGTATTCAGAGGGACTCTTCTAACTTTAGAAAGTGGCTAATGGCTAAAACCCCTAAAAATCCACCAAATTTGGTGGGATTTACGGCACAGTCTTTCATTTCCTACTATAATTCACGCTTACTTACATGCATCCTTTGACAATTTTACTCTTGCATTTTCCAGTTAATTGTAAATTGTCGCCCACAGCTAATGCATGACCTTAGATAAACGATGCCCAAGAGAGAAAATAACATAACACTGTGGTAAGGGCTCAAGTGTTGCCTGAGCCTTGAAAGGAAGATCGTCACGCACAAAGCGTGAACCGGTCGACGAACTATTATAAAGGAGCCCTTGCGGATACGGGGTGGGGCCTGCGTGCCTGCCCGGCTGGGCTTGACCGCCACTAGCACGAAGGATTATATAAGGGAACCCTCCTGCTTCCTGGAGAATAATGATACCCCCCTTTGGTTCCTACGAGCAGTCGCTTCGCAGGAGAAACCTCCACACGCTGGTTACTTCGCTAGCCGTATCCATATGGCGCATAGGTGCCATTTGGGCAGCATGCTGTTCATTCCACAAATTCTGTCATCGATGTGGTCTTAGCCGTATTAATGATGCTGGGACATATACAGTTATTCCAGATACTATCCACTACGTAGAATAGCATTACTGTGGGTTGGATTGACGACGGCGGCCTTAGAGTCACAGTACAAAGCTAAGTGGTTAGCAAGCAATTCAAAAGTATAGAGCAAGAAAAAGCAGCTGAAATACCTGCTCTAGGCTTCCACTAAGATGGCTAGAACTGTTAGTAATAAACCCCCGCTGTTAGAAATGTTCTGGTAGAAAATCTTGCTTAATCATAGGCTTAAGAGTCACACAGATAATATACGGAACACCAATTAATTTACCTTGTAATTGACATGACTGATATTCTTAAAGGTAGCAGCTAGAGTAATCAAGAATGCCGGCTTGGGACCAAACTGGTCTGCCAATATCTGAGGGATAGAAGTATCAACAAGTACCGTTCATTTTTTTTCTCTTTCGGACTTTCCTTGTGCTAAAGTGTAAGGGACGCTCACGCTTACCGATTAAATACCGCCCTATGCCGATCACATTTCCTATTTATAATATTTGTTTTTGGATTGGCCATTTGCTGGATGAATCCTTTATTAAACATGATGCCAATATTTTGATAAATTTCTAGTTTGTATATGTGATTAAGTTTGCATATATAACGGATAAGGATACTTACGATAGCCATTAAGAGATGCATAGAATGCTACTGTCACCTTTTAATACTGAGTGCGCGGGGTTTACACCTACCTACCTTGTAAGGATTCTTTTTGCCCATGCTATCCCAGCGAGTCTCTTACCGTGGTACCCCAAGGTAACATGGTAATTTTATCGAGTCTTTTGCCATTTCGGGTCCCGGAGTAAAGTCCGGGTCACAACATACCGATACATGTGGCGCGGGGTGGTGCGGGGCTGGACCTTGTGATGGTCCACAATTTTGTTGAACGTTGCGTATATAGTAGCGACATCACCCGAAAATCCGATGAAGCAACGTGAAGGAAGTTGAAAATAGCTACAAATTTACTTCGTCTAAAAATATACACTCAAAGTATCGAGTTTCTACTTTTGCAGCAATGATTTCTGTGTCGGTTGAGGAACAAAAGGTACTACAATTCTCAATCTTATAGTTCCGTCTCTTCTTCTATCTATGGTGAATGTTCACTAATCACTGCATCATAAACCGGTAGACAATCAACTCCCTCCAGGATAACTGGGTATGGGTCCCAGAGTGGGTAGATTCATCAAATACCAATACAGCAGGGAGAGTCGTTCGCTTCACCCGTCAGTTCGATCTCGAAGCCGCACCCGAGAGCGCAATACTTCATTTCACTGCAGACACCAGATATAAACTTTATGTCAATGGCGTCCGAATTTCCGTCGGCCCTGCTCGGAGCAGCCAGTTGATATGGTATTACGACACATTGGATATAGCGCCCCATCTGCGAAGCGGTCATAATGAGGTCGTTTTTCTAGTTCTGCGGTATTTTATGGCCTCCCGGGTTGCCATGCCATTCGCCAGGACTCCATTTCCAGGCTTAACTGTCGTTGGAAATGTGCCTAATGGTACTGAGCTCATCAATCTCAGCTCCCGAGAGAAATGGGAAGCACAGGTGGACAATAGCATCGCATTTCCCACCGGACTTGTCGACGACGGGTTCCTTCATGTAAGCTTGACAAAGTTCCTACTTAAACACTACATACCATATACCGTGTAAGTTTTCTAATAACAATTCATTTTGACAGATAAATGAGCGCATACATACCGCCACGCCCAACCGTACACTTATACCACTAGCATACGGGTTCAGAACACAGAACGGAGAGCTGGCCCCATGGCGATTACGGCCGCGTGCTATCCCTTTACCAGATCACGGTCACGTGCAAATAAATACAGTTCGGTCTTGTCAAAGCGATATCGCAAGGAATGCATGGGTGGCTCTTCTCTCTGGTCAAGACGTAATTACTCTACCGGCCGGCTCGTCACATCGCCTTGACGTCCAAGCGGATGTTCATTCCACAGCCTTCTTGAAGTGCATTTTTCGAGCGAATGGGAAACCTTCTCAAGTCAAGCTCAAGATAACATACTCGGAGGGATATGAGCTAGAACCTCGCAGTTATCCATTCTTCCGGAGGAAAGCCGACCGGCTGGACGCCAAGAATGGATTAATCATAGGACCGTCTGATGAGATAACAATGGATGTTCCTGCAAACGAATCGGTGGAATATGAACCATTTTGGTTCCGCACATTCCGTATTCTACGGCTTGAATTTACCATCGGCCTACAACCCCTGAAGTTGCTGTCTATAAGCGCGATCCAGGTCAACTATCCACTCGATATTAAAGCCAGCTGGTCCAATACATCCGACAAAGACAGCAAAAATATTTGGGACGTCTCTATTCGAACCATGCGCAACTGTATGTTCGATGGCTACTCTGACTGCCCTTTCTACGAACAGCTTCAGTAAGTATTCGTGCTGAGTTTATGCATCGAAATGGACAGTTTTAACACCGCCTAGATACTCTGGGGATTCCCGCTCAGTTGGCTTATTCCATTATCTTCTTTCTGGCGACGATCGTTTGACGCGACAGGCTATTACCAATTTTGCTGCTTCCGTCACTTTTGAGGGCCTCACCCAGTCACGATTTCCATCGCATGTCCCTCAGATCATTGCGGGATTTTCTCTATATTGGGTCCTGCAGGTGTGTGATCATCACCTTTACTTTGGTGATTCTGTCTACTCCCGATCATTATTGCCGCGAATTGATGGCGTGCTTGAGTTTTTTTATGCCCATATAGACGGGTTAGGGCTCATTAGCGGCTTTCCTGAAGATGTGTGGCAATATGTCGATTGGGTCATCACATGGGGTGCTACAGACGACCATCCTGATAAAGGCGTGCCAACGTCTGGCCGCAAGTCAAACCGCCACACATACTTTAGTATGCTTTATGCATACACGCTACAGAAAGCAGCACAGCTGTCGAGAGATGTCGGGAGGCCGGGATATGCAGAAGAATACGAGGCACGAGCGGAGCGTGTCGTCAATGCGGTGCGGACTCAGTGCTTTGACGGACGATTTTTTACCGATTCCACAACAGATGTTGCAGATGCTCTGTCGTATTCCCAACACTGCCAAGTATTCGGCGTGCTGTGTGGTGCCACAACCACCTCTGAACAGAGTATTCGCCTGCTGGCGGACTCTTTTTCTGTACCGTCAACTGGCCACGGTATCAGCGAGCACATTTCTCTCCCGGTCTTTTCTAAGTGCTCTTACGTCATGATGTTCTATGCATTCCGGGCGTTTGCAGCTGCGGACAATGACGGTGCGCTCTACGAAGCCTTTTGGCCCGTTGCTTGGAATCCATGGCGGCGAATGCTCGCACAGAATCTGTCAACATGGGAAGAGGACGATGTGCGACAGCGGTCAGACTGCCATGCCTGGGGCAGTGTTCCAATATACGAGTACTGCACAGAATTAGCGGGAATCCAGCCGACGGCGCCAGGCATTGCAAGTCTGCTTTTCAAGCCTCGCCTTCGACTTAGCACGGCACTGGATGCCAAGGTCGCTCTAGGTCACGACAACATCGCGACAGTGTCCTGGAGAACGGAGGAGGCCAAAGGGGAAAATAATTCTCAAAAGGTTGTAGAGCTCGGTTTACTGAAGGCCATCCGCGTGACAAGCGTGCTTCCTGGTGGCGAAGAGCACTTTCATGGAGTAGTAGATTACGTGAAACTTGTTTATACTGAATTGGAATAAACTGCAGATAATTGACAGCTAGCTTACTCAACTTGAATTTGTTCCAATTGTGCTAGCTTTAGTGAAAATATTATGCCAACCGGAGCAAAGGGATCGCTTTTCCATTCTACACACTAAACTTGGCTGGCTAGGAAACCACGATGAGATAATCTTGAAGTCGTACTTCGCATTTGAAAGTAAACTCTAGTACCATAATATGATCGTTGGGATCACTTTGTAAACTTCAGAGGAGCAACGTTTCGTCTAATGTAAATGCGTGTCAATGGCCAATTCTAATTTAGAGAATATATTTCACAATTACCATTTTTACGTTCGACACAAGCAGATTTTGCACCCTTTACTTCTCCGTAAATCATATCTTCTGAAAATTTATCTACTTGATAATTTTACTTACTTTTTATTCTTCCTTGATTCCGTTTCTTTTACAGGAAGATCTAAGGCCAAGTACAAATGTAGGATGCAACGAACACACTCCATATGAACAATGTACGACTATAGCTCATGAGAGGCTATATTACTTTCCATGGCGTTGGCATCAATTGTGGGAAACAGATGCATTGTGTCAAATGAATCGAACCAAAGCATACTAGGCGACATAGCGGCCGTTATATCAGAAAAGTTGACTGACGGAATGTCTCCATGTGATTGGCCGTCGGCATCCATCCTGTGTTGCACAGAAACGACATCTGGCTTGTTATGATTGTTGTGATTGAGACACATATCTAGTGCCGAGAAAAGCGGTATGGATTGTGGGCACTGAGTAAAAGAACTTGGGCTCATATGTGGTTCCATCACATCATTAGAGGAACAATCATGTTGCAACGGCTTGCCGATGGCATGGACACTGCCAAAAATCCCTCCAATTAGGTAACCGTGACAATTCATCTTGCGTCGAGCTCGGGTTTCCATGTAGCTCTCGCAGGCGAGGTGGAGGTGATCCAGAATCATTAAATGTCGCTTGGCGACTGGGTCATACTGTACAAACCGGGAGAGGACACGTCTTGACGTAGAGAAGCTTCGTGGAAGAGGAAATGATGTGTCGAGATCTCCAAAAACGGCAACACCTAGAACCAACCCCGAAAGAAAAACGGAATTGACAACAAATGGCAGACGCTTAGGTATAGTTTCGGCTGTGACAAGAGTTTGAAGCGTGTCCACTGTCAGGATGGCAGACTCTATACATGACTGAACTAATATTCGATGAGGGAAAGAAGATGAAGCACGCTCAGTTCCATCTAAAAGTGACGGTGAAGCTTCGCTAGCTTCGATGTGGTTTGAAACAGCTTTGAGAAGGAACGGGAGTGAGAGCAAGAGAATTGTCCAATATGCCGTTTGCTTGAGGTGAATTAGCCCGATATTAGGTCGTTTTCCATCAACCGGATCATCGATGAACTCATTCTGCTCTATGCCATCGTGGCTTAGCCCAGAAGAACATTGGAAGGACCAGTGGCGGTGGTGCTTGCTTATGCGGTCGAGAACGTCGGCAGAAACCATGCGCTTTGTGTAGACGTCGGACAAAATGCTCTCAAAGATCATAGACAGGTCATTGCATGCGGAATAGTCGGTAATCAGCCCTGTATCTCGCGTTTCAGAAGTCGATGGCGGCCGTCCAAGGGATGCACTCATAAACAAGTCCAAAATGCGAATGGCTTTCCATAACCGCTCCCTCGTCGCACACTGCACTTCCGAAAAGAGTAAAGAAACATCTTTTCTATGAAGACCGAGTGCATATGCCGCCCGCACAGCCATACCAAGGTACATGAAGGCGGAGTTCCGTCGAGACGCAGCAAGAAGATACATAGTGATGAGAGAAAATGTTTGGATGGTTGTGATATCGGGATTCTCCATGTGTGTCTCGACAGTGAGATAGCGGGCATAATTAAAAAAAGATTCTGCCAGGCTGTCCTTGTCTTTGGGCCCCTCCTGCGCTCCGATAGCGAAGACAAGATAGTATACAGAGCTTGCAGGATCTGCTTTGTCGCATCCGTTCCCTAGCCACACACGTATGGCACACTCGAGCTCCTTCGCGTCGAACAAGAGCAATACACAGTTTGCTGATCGCATAAACCACTTCTGGAGATAATTGGCTTCTTCGGCAGTTTGCTTCGGAGGTGGGTTCTGTGCACTGGACATGACCCACCCGCGACGTGTTTCTGGTGATACTTCGACAATGAGATGGCGCAGCGGATCATCCACAAAGGCACAATCTCCAATACACCGCCGTACAATGCGACGGATGTTCTGTAGAAACGAGAGAATTGCAGAATCTCCAATGAACATGTATTCACCTTTGGTGTCTTTCACCAGACGTGACATCTGGGGCACCTTCGCCGGCAGGGCTTGGGAAAGTGCTTCCGAGGACGGCGTGTCATCATGTCCGTAGGCATCACACGACGGCGATGCCAAAGGTGGCGTCTGCGCAGCATGCGGTAATGTCGGGCCATTTTCGGAGTGTATTCGTTCCGGAACTGGGCTGGGAAGCGACGACGCCACAATTGGTCGGGAAGTAGAGGTGACGGATGTCGTTTGGCAGTCGAGCCTGAGTCCTCTTTGAATGCATCGGACGCAGGGTCGTCGGCCGTCGCATCGCTGCTTGCGGCGCTTACAGTTGTCGCATGCCTGCGCGCATCGCCGACGGTCGGAATCTAGAATCTTCTTGGTAGGCATTGTTTCCGGCTGTCGCCCGCGGCCCGAGTCGACAAAGGATGGCACAATTGCACGATGGAATATTACAACATCCTTTATCTCTCGCTCGTCGGCACAGCCTTCGGCTACCAGCCCCCTTAGCCGACGACCCCTCCTTTCTCCACAAATGTGGTAGAACCAACGCCGCAGTTGGTGGGCGTTCGTTAAATGTAGTGATTTATATCCGTACATTGTGCATTAATCTGGCCGAAGGGACTGGGCGGAGTGCATCCCGTTCTCCGTCTCCAATCACGGAACTATGAATTGCTACTGTCCCTCCTATCCGTCCGATTTGGAAGTGCGTGACGAAATAGATGCGTTCTTGAAGAGATTTTTCAATATCTCAGACACGCCAGGACTAGATGATGAGTATGTCGCTCAGTTCACGAGCAACGCAACTTTCATTCTCGCTTCTAAAGTGAGCAACGGATCCGATGGTAACTTGTATTCACTCACACTCAAGCATAAAATTCACAATTTAACAGTTGCCAGAGATACGAGCTACGAGAAAAGGAATGTGGTCTTCTGTGGCTGCTCGCCGACATACTCTCTACAAAATATTTCCTTTCGGAAACAATGCAACAGAGCTGATGATTTATGGCTCTGTTGACTATAAGCTCAAGGACGGAAATTCCCAGTCATTGGATTGGGCTGCGCGAGCGCAGCTTGATTTTTCCCAGGCAGATAGAACACCTCGAATGTCATTTTACCAAGTCTATCTTGCAAGTTGCTCTAATCGATCTTTCCTCTGTACCATTATGCTAATGTCGTTGCCATAGGATACTGGGACTACCAGTAAAAAATAAAACGACACATAAACTACCCATATTTAAGTAGAAAGCCTTTATTACAATTTTGTGTGATCTTGAAAACAAACTGTTCTATATTAGAGTTGCTTGAGAAACATTTCTATGGCCGAACCGACTCCATCCGGGGTTTCAATGCAATGCCAATGTCCAACACCGTGTAACACGTGCATATTTTTATGGTTTTCGTGACGCCCCCATCTACATGTGATGCAAGTTAGTGTTGCAGGTTTATACTGAACAAGAGGCACTGGACGTACGCATTGAGAATCTCCCGAGAATTGGATAATGGACTGGTTTTATCCTCATCCCCCGAAATTATCAACAGTGGTGTGTGGACAATACCATAATCAGGCCGCTCGGCCTTAGCTATGGTATGGCACAATGACGTGTATCCCTCCGCTTTCTGTGACAGCAAAAGTGCTCGTATGAATGCTTTGTGCAGCAGTGTGGATCTAGAACCTGTTGCTGTGAATGGTATTGTCATTGCCATTGATTCTAAGCCATCTTCACATTCCTTGGTTAACGTGCCGTCAAATTTTTACAAAGAAAGCAACATACCTCGTTTAATAGTTTCAATGCGAGACGTGAATATGTCAGCCAAGGCTGGTTGTGGCAAGACTGGTCCAATCTGAACCACGCCACGTAAGCCGCACTCTGTCGCCAATTGAGTTGCTACAATTGCCCCCATGGAATGGCCAACTACAACAACATTCCTGGGTAGAACATTGAGGTAGGAGAGTAAGTATTTGGCATCTTGGGTTATTGATATCACTGTAGGATCATCTCCCGGTCCCAGCTCAGAGAGGCCACTGCCTGTAAACGTGTTAGAACAGATACCTGCTGTTAGAGGGCCGCATGGAACGCACCAGGAGTATCAAATGCAATAGATGAGTGACCTGCATTGGCAAGCTGCCCCATTATGGCCATGTAAAACGAATGCGATGAGCCGAGGCCATGGATGAATAATAGAACGGGGCCATTGCTTTTTGTTTGCCTGTTAGAATCAGTTCGAAGGTAAAATATCTGTCTGTTTTTTAATTGAAGGAAAGGCATGCTTGTATCGGCCTGTTTGTGTTAAACTATCAACGAAAACCAAGAGAATAACACGTCCTGTACCTAATAAACATTCCGCCCCGAAGCCGAACGTGCGGGTAAAACAATAGGGATATTTTCCTCATAGCCGACACGCGAACCAATAAAAATTTAGCGGTTGCGAAAATGGCATTTATTGCGTCGGATACGTAAGCCTAGCTGCGGAGTTTCTTTTTTTCATTAGGCGGCACATATTCGGATCTGAGATCCTTCGCGGATTTGCGTCCTTCACTCAGGTCATTGTAATATCGAAGGTATGGCGTAACATAAATGTGCATCATTAGAGCTGACTGGACTAATTCCGAAGCATAGATTCACAGACACACCTTTATGGAGGCCAAACGTAACAAACCATGGGCAACTTCGATTACAGTCAGTACTCTACTTTGAAGGAGACCAGGAAAATATTTCATAGTCTATGCACCAGAATTGATCCGCTGTCTTTGCCGTTGGCTATCAAAACGCCCCGTTCACAAATTCAGTTCTTGTCAACAGCCGACTTCCCTTATTTCCCGGTCCCCTTTAAAGAAACTGAGACTGCAGCGGCATTGAAAGCGGTAGAGGGCGCAGTTATTTGTTTACTGGCAGACCTCAAAGATGGCGTTTCTCAGACACGTCGTGTTACCGTGAATCTCGAGAAGACAACTGCATTCCTCTGTCAGGCCTACATGGCAAAGGTTGGAGGAATCGGAAAACTCGACCCAAAAGTCAAAGAGCTTCTAAAGGGTATGCCAATAGCTGTATTTTTCTTATTTTATTTGCTCAGTGGGAGATTATTTTAACCAATTTCTAGACACAGACTTGTTCCAGGCTCAATCCAATCCGTATCGACGCATGTCAGCAAATCTTTACGAAACAAAGGTTTCTAGCAAGTACTACCACATACACGGATCTCTAGAAGCGTCGACTACCCTACAGATGATTGGATTAAAGCCGTATCGCCCCGATTTGCAAACCCATGAGGAAATAGTCGGTGTCATAGAGCCAGCGGTAAAAAGGTTCACTATTGAAGAGCTGGAAAGTTTGAATAAAAAAAATCGACAAGCTGGCGTTCCTGCTTTGACGCACGATGAATTTCTGCAAACAGAGCATGTAAGTCCATGACATGAATTGTTCCAAGCTATCCCATAGTGGCTGCTAACAATGGCGTATGTAATAAGGGAAAGGCAAATGCACATTTGCAACCATGGTCCGTTGAACAACTTGAATCGGAGACTCCAAAATGCCCATTGGCCCAAAGCCATATCCAGGGACCAACACGAGTGCTCGAAGGAATCAAAGTGCTCGAGCTTTGTCGCATTATTGCTGGACCAATCATTACCCGCATTCTAGCCGAATACGGTGCGGATGTGCTCAAGATCACGAGTCCTCATTTGAGTGATGTTCCCTTTTTTCAAGTGGATGGAAACATGGGGAAACACGCTGCAAATATTGATCTCAAGATTCCTGAGGGCCGGGACAGGTTTGAGCGTCTGTTGGCAGAAGCAGACGTGGTTGTCGATGGATATCGGCCCGGGTCTTTGGACCGTCTCGGATACGGAGCTGAAACTCTTGCAAAACTCGCCAAACAACGAGGCAAAGGATTTATCTACGTGAATGAAAACTGTTTCGGTTACGAGGGAGAATGGGCTAGTCGTCCTGGTTGGCAGCAAATTGCGGACTGTGTAAGATAACTTATGTCTTCTTTTTGGATGGATATTAACAGTCAGAACAGGTTAGCGGGCTTGCATGGGAACAAGGCAGATTCATGGGACTGAGCGAACCCGTCGTTCCACCGTTCCCCATTTCAGACTACGGCACTGGATGCATTGGAGCAATCGCTGCATTGGTTGGTCTCTTTAACCGCGCTACACGTGGAGGATCATGGCATGGGAAAGCGTCACTTCTTCATTATGATCTTTTACTATTTAACCTTGGACAGTATTCAGAAGAAGTTAAGCAAAAACTTCGCGATGACGCCGGTCCAGAATTCCTGTCGCTCCGACACAACCACAGCGTGGACAAAATATCTGGTACCGCATTACTAAGAATGAGAGCGCTACATCCTGAACTCTTTGATACTGATCACTACTTGGAGAAATGGTATGCATCTGGTTACCAACAGGAGGTGCAGATAGTCAAGCCGGTAGTGGAAATCGATGGCCTTGACATCCGGTTTGATCGAGCTAGCCGGCCTAATGGATTTGACGATCCATCTTGGGACTTTGGTGGTGATTCGGATCGTGAGATTACCAATTGAGAAAGAACATAACAGATAGATATATGTAGCTGATGAATTTTTACTACAAATCGGCATATTCACTTAACAGCAGCTTGGGGACTGTATGTTGTAGAAGTCAGCTCTTAAACTTGACCGGTCCGACATCCGACGCAGTGAGACGGGGCCGATGAGGAGGCATTGGCCGCTGCGGGGTAAATATGGGGCGTGATGGGGTGACGGCTTAGACTCGGAATGCTATTTTAGAATGCGGGGTTCATAGGCTTGGAACCGACACGGAAGAGCTTCTCAGACCCCATATCCGAGAAGCAAGACTCCGTCCTCCGACAAAAACGTATGAGTAATCTTTCGGTGAATAGTGAGACATCCAGCGGGTTAAATAAGTATGATTCAATTGGTGGTTTGCAGGAGTGACAGCTATTATATCTGCAATCACCACAGCTGGCAAGATCATACAATCTTAATAAACATTTGCTTCAGACACGATCAGATATTGCCCACACATACGATACACTTTTATTAAATACATTGGAGAATTCACCATGTCGTCTGTTGAGATGAAGGCCAAAAGCAACGGCACCGGCCACGAAGAAGGGCTGGGCCAAGAATTCACCAAGAGCGTGATTGACTCTTTTGGCCCCAAAACAGATCCTCGTCTCAGAGAGGTTATGTCAGCATTTGTCCAGCACATTCACGACTTTGCTAGAGAAGTCCAGCTCACAGTGGACGAGTGGATGATTGCCGTCCAAATGATCAACACAGCAGGGCAGATGAGCAACGACCGACGAAATGAGGGCCAGCTTGTCTGTGATGTCATTGGATTAGAAAGGTAAATCTAAGTTGACGATAGATATAACAATTCGCTAACCATTTTACACGTTAGTCTTGTGGATGATATTACACATCGGGCTGCAGTAAAGCAAGCTGGGTCAGGGACCCCAACTGCCATCCTCGGCCCATTCTGGCGTGCCGACACACCTATTCGTGAAAACGGTACCACGATCACATTTGACACACCAGAAGATGGAACAGTTGCCTATCTCCACGGTACTTTGACTTCTGCAAGCACTGGGGAGCCAATTCCAAATGCGTCGGTGGAAGTCTGGCAGGCATCAACAAATGGTATGCCTTTCCCGTCAACAAGTTTGTTTCCTGGTACGAGTTTTTTTAATATACCGTCGACAGGTTTATATGAGCAGCAGGACGAGAACCAGAGAGAGCATAATCTGCGTGGAAAGTTTATAACCGATGCCCAGGGTCGTTATTCGTTCTATTGCCTTCGTCCCACACCATATCCGGTGTGCTTCGTTAATTGGCCTTTACAATGTTTGTGCTAACTACTGTTTAGGCCCCTAATGACGGGCCAGCCGGAAAACTCTTGAATCTGCTCGATCGCCACGTCTACCGGCCGGCACACCTTCACTTTATGGTATAGATCTAGCCTCCAAACCGTGAAGTCACGCAGAAAGACGCTAACAAATGTGTACAGGTAATTGCCGATGGCCACAAATCTCTTGTGACACAGATTTTTTATTCTACGTCTGAATATCTTCAGAATGATAGTGTATTTGCAGTCAAGAGTGGACTGACAGTTGACTTTGTTCCTCGTAAAGGGGACCCAAATGCCAAATGGGAACTGGAATATAACATGAATCTGGCTGTGGAATCAAAATAATTTCACTTTATAGCTTCCATAAAATAATGGCAATAGTGTACGAGAAAAGCAGGATAGCTCTGCAATCTCATTAAATGACAAATTGATTAAGATGTGAAACACGAAACATATATTCATTACACATCTTCTTATGGTAAAGGGGAAAAGAGCAATGTCTGAGAGGTACCGACACACCTTAGTCTGCTCGGCTACATACCCGCTAGCCCAGCTGTTCGACAGAAACTTGAGATATAGGGGAGCTTCCGAACATTTTAACAGTAGGGACGCAATAAGGGTCTTATATAGGTAACCAAATTTAAGAGACTGAGAAAATTCCATTAACAGACTGCAAACTTAAATTGTCAAAATGTAAGAATACAAGAATACAAAATAGACAGTATAGACAGTTATTGGTGTTGGAGTGAGGCAAGCATCAGGCTCTCTATGTGTAATAATAGTCTAGCCTTCCTATTTGTACTGTAGCCCTTTTTAAAAAAGGGTAACGGACTTCATCTACTTTATTATACAGAACTACTCGACCACTAAATTAGCATAAAATCTGCCACTATTATCTAAAAATACGACCTTTGATTTTATGCTAAAGCACTTTTAAACAGCGTTCGTGTTGCTTTAGCATGAAAAAAAAAGGCATTCGAAAAGATAAACATACTGGTGAGACATTGCTCGGCTCAGTTCGTGCCACACCGCAACTAACAGCCGGCACAGGGATAGCGGAGCAATCATTGCGTTAGCTAAAACAATTCTTTTGGCATGACGAGATAGACGCTTGACGGCTTTGCTAAGAAATCGTATACCGGTTAAATATTTTTAGTTAGTAGCGGCCGATTATTGCTTTGAAGGCTGCTGCCCTATTTGTCGACTTTGGTAGCGACTAAATCCAATTTAGCACCGGCACGCTTAAACTTGTCGGTGGGAGGTTTTAAGGCTATGACGATTATTTATAATGTTTGTGTTGTACCGGGTATTGTGTAGGCAAACTGGGTGATATTATGTTGCGCAGATTGGGCAATAAACGCTTGGAAAAGCGATTTAAGGTAAGATATATAGAAATATTAGAAGTATTACAGCCTAATATAAAAGATGAATCTTGTTATTTAAAGTTAACATAACGTAAGTGCATAGCAAGTGGACATGCATAGCGAGTGGACACCCCAACCCCCTTCGTACAACTTCTCTCTTAAATAACAACACCACAACACTACCAATCAATTCAAATCACTCAAAACCATATACACCCGACATTTCTCTATCTTCCTAGCATGTCCGCGCATTATGCCCCGACTTGCCGCAAGCGCTACAGTGCTGTACAATCGCCGCCCTTGTTCTTCTTCCACTACGACTTGCCAGCACTTCCGCCGTTAGCTGTGCTTTTATGTCTTTACTGTCTAACAAACTTGTTGTAGTTTGTAGATTAAGTAATCCTTCTTTTTAAAGACGGCTTTTTCTAGCCCTTTGGCGTTTGCTTATTGTCCGATTTGCCGCTTTTAGTTCGCTAACCTGTTTTTGCATTAACACTATTTTATGTATTACGGTTTGCGTATACTTAATTAGCTAATCTATTACGTTAAGAATTGTAGTTAGAAAGCTGTTTTAATGTTAGACGATTTTGTTTTTAATAAACTTAGACTAGGAAGTGGCTTTGTATAAGTTTTGCAGTGTCTTAAAGGTTTAAAGGTTGCTTGTTAAAAAGAGGGATATAAGCGGTAATAGTGTGTAAAATTTAACATTTAGTTTAGAAATTACAATGTTTAAGTTAAAAAGAACTAGCCTTGCTTTTTAAAAGCCTTCTTATACATTTCCTTTACTAAAAGTCTTAAAAAATATAGTGTAAAATATAAAAAAGAAGTTAGGTTTTGTAATGTAGTAAATATAGGCTTGCATTAATTTCTTAATTTGTCTGTTATACAACCGCTTTAAAGGCATAAAACACCTAACATTTAATGGCTAAAGTAAGTAAAAGGAATATAAAAGTATATAAAGAGTAATAATGTTTTTCTCTTTACAGTACTGCTTAAATTCCATTAAATAGTAGCTTTTATAGCCGTTTAACACTAACAGTTGTTTTTAGCTTATTATATAAAAACTACTAGTTATACTAATTAAAGTAATAAAGCTATTAAAAACCAAGCTTATTTATAGTCTACTTGTTTTCATTTACTACAATCGCCTATTTAAGTAAAAATAAGTTGTTGTAATACTAATTTTTAAAATAATTTTAGCCTTTTACTATAATAAAAGGCAGTATAGCTTAGCTATACAACTAAACAGCTTAAATTATAGTAACCTACTCTTAGTTTTCAAGCTATATTACTTTAACCTTTATACGTCTTTTAAACAAAGTAATAACTAAGGATACTGTAATCTAGCCTATTAAAAAGCCAGTCTTGTCGAAATTTCAAATGTCCAACTTAACAATGCTATATTATACAACTATAGTTTAAAAAAGCTTAAACCACACGCTAATCAGCTTTAGATCTTTGTACAAAGCTCTCTAGTAGTCGTATAAACACAACAGTTATGTCTAAAGCTATAGTTGTCGCTTAACAAAGCTAGCCGCCTAGCAGTGTTTAACAAGTAATACATAGCGTGTTACCTAAAGCAAATTAACTATATCTTCCACATTACTAAGCCGACAAGGAAATCCTTACGCATCTAAGTCAAGCAACTCTTGGACGACAACTTCCTCTTTTAACAGAGTTAGATTGGAAGAATTAGGCATGCTGTCGATGCGAGCAGTTGTGCCGTTTCTTCGGCGTACTAATGTCGTACAAGGAACCGAGAAGATCTTTGCAGCTAAAAGAGCACTAAGTTTTGGGTTATTTTGGAGAGCTTGGAGGGCAAGCTGTATTTGTGCTTCATTTTGTTGCGTGGCCATGATTGTTGGTTGAGAAATTGGTGTTTGAAGGTAAAATGGTGTACGAAGGGGGTTGGGGTGTCCACTCGTTATGCATGTCTACTCGCTATGCACTTACGTTATATCTTTTGTATGTAATCCTGCCTATACCTACGCACCTTTGTGTTGATCTTGTGCTCTTCTTGTGCTGCCTATGCTGCTCCTGTTGTGGCCTGCTTAGCGCTTGCGCTTTAAAATCCTGGTGTCCCTTTTCTGCCTCCCGCCCCACCGCCCTACTACCTTTGCGCCGTTGAGTTCCCGAGACTAGACCTGGTCCTTTCTTTCGAGTTTTCCCCCTTTCCTAGGCTGTGTCATCTTCTCTCTCTGTATTTTTGGCCTCGGGGTCTTTCTTCTCCTTATTTTCCTTCGTAACTATAGCCACAGCATGTGAACACGGACACTGCTCGCCCTTGGTGCAAGTGCCAAGCAAAAAGTGCCGGCAGGGAACGCCGGGTCGTGTGTCTCAAGGAGTGGAAGGAGGAAGAAGAAGAGGAGGATTGGTATTGATTTTGCGCAGTTTTTCATGCAGGCCAACTCTCGCCGTTCCGACAACGTCCCTAGGCATAGAAATGGCAGGGTATCGTAGATTGCCGGTTTGAGTATAGAGGAGTTCTTGGAGCGTTCCTCTACGGCAGGTTTGTTTTGGATGCCATGTTTGAAGATGGTGTGGGTCTGCTTAGTCACGAGAAGAAGAGGGAGGGGTAAATCCCCTCCCCACCTGCAGTTTAGTTAGGTAGTCTCGGTCCTGAATAACTTTTTCCTCATCTCGTGTCTTCGATCTATTAATGGTAGTAATGGAAAATAAAAAATGATAAAAAAAAGTAGAAATGAAATACTAAAAAAACTGAAAGCTTCTGATCTTCGAGAATGAGTAGAGGGGTAGAGGGGTTGGCAAACGGGCAGCGGTTGTCCACTGACAGCCTTGCCAAGGGCAGAGGTGCTGTCAACGAGGAGCTCCGGGCGAAGGTGGTGGCTCCGCTCATCCCAAGCGAGGTACGAGGCCAAGGTTTAGGGTACATATACATCCTGCGGTCGCAGCGCGACTTCAGTACTATGTCGGTGCTGAAGATTGGCTTCTCGAGATATCACCCGGAACATCGCGCGCATGAGTTGGCCAGTTGCCTGTCCGTTCCCGAGGTCGCCGCCCATACACCGCTGATACCTCACGCAAAACGGGTCGAGACCCTGATCCATGCCGAGCCTGTGACCAAACGCAAGGTGCAAGAATGCGAGCAGTGCGGACAGAAGCATGGTGAATGGTTCGCCATCTCCCACCCAATTGTCCGATGAATGGCGTGCCTATCTGCAACAGCAAGACCTCTCACCTGCTGCCAACTCGGGAGCGACCGTGTCCAAGCTGTGGGGGGATATTCTCGGCGATTTCCCCCGCCAGGACACCAGTTCAACGCTGGGGAAACAGCTAGCGGAGTACATGAATGCCTGTTATTGGGAAGATATGAACCAGAGAATAATGGGTCCGTTCAAGGGAGACATTGTTACGTGCTTGACTGGAGATAAGGGCAACCGGTACGGCTTCTCACCCGTCACCGGGCTACCGTCTACGATAGTAGAAGCAGTAGCTGAAGTAGTGAGTATGGTAAGAGATGCCCCGTCAACCGCCGAGGCGGTCGAGGGGCTCCCTATTTATATTGCTATCTACAGGGGGCTCTAAGAGTGGAGTCCCCGTTAACCGGGGTCCTACCAGACATATCCCCATTCTCCAAGATGCTCCGAGCGCACACAGGCGGCCGGCCACTGGAGGTCAAGGACATTGGGATGGTAACATGATTTTATCTCTTTAGAGTCGAAGAACCAACAGTCGACGATCGCTATAGGGAAGGCCCTCGATGAGCACTTTGCTTACCAGTTGAAGATCAGAACCGACGCCGACATGAAGCCATCAGAGCCCCTGAGCGAGAGCGAATCGGGCCATACAATGACCCCATATGAGTTCTTCGCTTGGAAGACGAGATATTTGGAAGTGGTGAAAGCCATGAAGGCCCTGAAGACAGGTAGTATCCCGGTCAGTGATGCCGAGCAGAACGTCACCGAATCACCCCTAGGCGACGCGACCCTGTTGCCGGTTGTATCCCTCGAGGCCCTGAAGCAGATGGACGCTCCTGCGAGGAACTGGATTGGATACAATCCGACACACCAAGGCTTCCAATTTCTCCAGGAGGCATACCAGCGAAGCGAGTGGACGGGAAACCGGCCGCAGTTCAAGCTGCCGAGAATTTATCGCAAAGCGTCTTCAGGCCCGGGTCAGCCAGCCAGCAGCCGCAAACAATCTGAAAACTGTGTCAGCGAACCATCCAACGAACCATCCAGGGGATCAGGCGGCGGCCAGACGACGGCCCATACTACACGCTCTGAAGACCACAATAATGTAGAGTTCAGGGCCGAGATAAACGATGACTTCATTCAACAGGTGGACGATATGGTGGAGCTGATGAAGAACCCGCTCGGCCAAGCCTAGGTAAAGAAGGAGGGGATAAGAACTTTTCGGCGTCTGGGGCTCGACGTGACAGGCGAGGACGAGGATGAATTGTCGACGGATAATTGAGAGTAGCGAGGACGATATGAGCGCCGACCAGATGAGTTTCGATCAGATGAACATCGATGAACAGCCCAGCAGCGGGCTAGGATTTTCGAAAGCCAATGCAAAACACTGGCTGGAATCACTTTGACCCAGGACAAGGGGTGTCTTCTTATTGAGAAATCCATTCACTTAGTTGTGCGTCTCGTCATGGAGACCATCGAAACATCAAACAGGGATCATTGGGTCTCGTCGGTCATTTCAGTCCTGCACTACTGAAGCCTTTTCGCCTCAAAACAGCTAAATCGGACCTTTTAACAATGGCATTGTCTAAACTACAATGATTGTACGATGTACTAAAGACGGCGTTGGCTAGATCATTCCGAGCAAGTCATGAAGTTGTGGCAGTTACGAAAGGCATCAGAGGTGACAAGTGTAGTTTGTGTATAAGCATCGCGACAACTGTCGTAGAAATAATTTGTATCTGCACCATCACACGGATCTCTGCTTCATTGATCACTACTTTCAAACATCTTCATAGTTTCTCTTCCTAATATCTTTTCAAAGCTGCTCTTTTTTTGCTTACCACTTTCCAAGTCGATTCCCACCACTTTATCCTCACAAGTCTGCTCTCACCCTTCACCATGAGACTTGTTCTCTCCCTCCTCTCTCTGGCCGGCCTCCGCCGCCAACGACATTTCTCTGCAGGTCTTTGAGGACTGCCGCTGCGGCTCCGGCACCCAGGGCACCCTTCTCGCCAACATCCACGCCGATGGCGCCGACGCTACCAGCAGCAGCGGCCGCCAGGCCGTCGGCGCTTTCCAGTCGGTCAACGTGTCAGCATGGACCCGGGCTTCGTGTGCAACATGTACAGCGACGCCGCCTGCATTTGTGTCGCAGACCGGCCCGGGCACGTTCTGCTAAGGCTTCGACGGCCAGGGCGTCATCTGCTTTAGCCAAGCGGCCTTTGACAACCCCTTAATCCAGCCCAAGGCTGATGTGACTGTCAGCAGCCAAAAGGCCGGCCAACCAATGTTGTCTGACATGCCAGCTCCTTTAATAGAACACAAATATCCCACAGGAGAGAGGTTACAGGAGGCCTTTTGGAGGACTTCAGTTTGCAACGTTGGCGTGCAAGGACGAAAGGTGGACGCCGAATATGAGAGATACTAGCGCTCATTCCACCGGTTACTGGGTCAAGAAGTTGAAGCTCTCGCACTTTGGCCAAATTATGAGGATATTACGACCATTATGTGTTTTAAAGAGTCGGTGTCGATGCTTTCAGAAGGCCGCAGATTTTTCACTACGTTTAACGGGTACATGGGATGGGCCTCAGCGAGCTTTGGTGGGGGATATTGTCTGCATTTTCAAAGGATTACCGGTACCATTGATCCTCGAGGAAACTATTCTTAAGCCTGTACTCGCCCCAAAACACGACGTCGGATTGCCAGGGCTAAAAATAACAGGATTCGTCTTTTATAACAGCCTAATAGTTGTGGTACCAAATTTTCAATTGTTGGAAAATATATTTAGTAATCAAGACAGTCTTTTCTTAACTCTCTAAAATAACAGGCTCTCAGAGTAATAAAAATAACTTTCTAAGCTATATTTCATATTTATTTTTTACCCAGAGTCTTGTTCAGCCAACCAAAGATGACACTGTTCGCCTCCTTTCCAGCACCAATTTGACAGTGATATCCTGCCGTACCGTTGAAGACATGTAGTGTTGCATTGCCGCCTAAAGCATTCTTGAGCGTCTCGGACTGACCGGCGAAGAAGTTCTCGTATTCGGCATCGGCAATGAAAACAGGGCCTTGAATATTGCCCACAATATCCTTCATAACATACGCGCGTGTCATGTTCAGCCATTCATAGGGAGAATGGACGTAAAATGACCACAAACCCTGGTGAACGCCCCATCGGATTCTGGTGCTGACATTTGTCTGTGTCGTCAAGGCAAGAACACGGTCGTCAAAAGCCGACTGGCTGCCCGCGTTAAAGAGCGCTAGTAGCTCCTCTGGAAAATTGGCCGCAACAGCAGCGTAAAAGTCCCAGACGCCTCCATCGAGTACGACGGCTGAAAACCGGTGCTCAAATGCCGCGGCACGGGCCGCTAGATAGCCACCCATTGAGTTGCCCAACAGGACGAGACGTGTAGGGTCGACTAAGGTAGCCTTTTCTGTCAAGAGATAGTCGACGACAGGCGAGACAACGCGTTCCCAGTCCGGGATAAAGCCAATGTTCTGGCCCCGACGCACAGTTCCCTGCCCAGGGCCATCAAAGGTGAAGCAGTTCCATCCGCGGGCGAGTGCCGCAGCAGCGTATTGGTGGTAGGCGTCTTCTTGTGACGCATCATACCCATTTGTAACAACAAGGGTCTGCGTCTGGATGTCGGTTTGGGTAGAGGTGGCATACCAAATACCCTCAATAGTAAAGTTATCCGCCTGGATCTTAACGCGCTCACCCGGAACAGGCAGGGAGTGGATGGCATTGTCAAATGCCACAGTCTGTTCTTTCCACAGAACATTCAGACGAGGGTCATCCCAGTCTCTGCGGAGATAAAAGTCGGCCCGGCGAAAGTATTTGGCAGCAGAGAACCAAGAATCTCGGACGTTTCTGGGATCGTAGGCAATTTCTTCATCGAGAGCACGGGCTTTGGTCCGGTTGGCAAGCTCCCAAAAGATCCGACTAAAAGACTCGAAATCACCCGCCTTGATGTTTTTGGCAGCACCAAGAACCTCGGCAATATCACCGCCTCCGGACGTGGCAGAACCCAAAGGATTAAGGAGTTCAAAGTTGAAGGAGGCATCGGTACTCAATGGTAGAGTTGGGATATCATCAGCGGCCGAATATTCAGCAGCCTGAAGTAATACCACCGACGAATAGAGAAAATAAGAAGAGGATAGATTGATCTTCATGACTGTTGGAATATTGTTGAAATTATGTTTGGGTGCTGTCGAAATTGCATGGATTGTCCTGGGATTTGTTAAAGGATGCTGTTTAAATATTTTGCTTGAGAGTTGCTTGAAAGCTACTTATACTAACCTAATTCTTATGTTGTCTAAAATAAAACCCTTGAAGCCCATATTCTTTTTTTAAAATAAATACTCACTAAATTAAAACAGGAATTTTTTTTGCGAGGGGAAGATCTTCGCCACGTAACGAGACTGCTTGAAGCCTCGAAATAATATTAATACCATTGTACGGATACGGAGTAGTATTTTTGACATATCTATTTTAGGAAGAGTAAGCGGGAAAGTAGCCTAAACTAAAACGGGAATTTTTTTTGCGAGGAGACGATCATCGCCGCGTAATGATGACGAGTGGAGAAGTTGATTATGACTGCTTAAAGCTTTGAATATTATCAACACTAAAAGCCTAAGCAAAATGCCCGCCCTTTCCCTTCCATTAAGGCATCGGCATTTTTTTTTGTAAAAGAATTACTTTTTTAGGAAGAGCAAATACAGTCACAAGACAAACGCCATGGTCAATTACGGACCTTCTGGACGATGCATCAATTGCCGCGAACGCCGTGTCAAGTGTGATGAGACAAAACCTCATTGTCAGCGCTGCCTAAAGATAGGCCTACGATGCGGAGGATACCACAAAGCATTAAAAACCCTCCGGTACAAAGACCAAACCCATAGATTCCTCGGCACATTACCTCAACGGCGGGGTAAGCGAAAGGGCCTTGAAAAGGATTTTGAAAAGGAACAGAAAAGGGAGCTCTTAGCCCGAAAATTCGCACCTTTGTCTGGTCATGACATGCACTCCTCGTTCCTACGAACAGCATACAAAGATGCGGCGGTAGGGTTCTTCTTGCGCGAATGTGTGACCATTGGCCGAGGGCTCGAATCGACACGTGGATTCTTCGAAGCCATTATCCCAATACTTGGCTCAGAGCCGGCGGACTCGCCGCTGGCCAGTGCCGTTAGCGTTGTCTCCTCCCAACACCTATCTCTATGGACCGACGGACCGGCGGCATTCTTCTCTCCGCACAAAGCGCTCAGCCAGTCCTTCATTCGTCTTCGCAGGGCTATCCAAGATCCCGTCGAACGCAGCAAACCGCATACCATGCTTGCTGCTCTGTTGCTTCATTGGCGCGAAAACGTGGCCAGTGTATACAGTGCTCAAAGGGTCCTACGACATCATTTGCATGGCGCCATCTCTATGCTTCCGCTTCACGATCCCTCTGGCGATACTGATCCTCTAAGCACCACGGTCAAAGCATATCTGTCCAGGTTTCTACTGCATGTTGAGGTCTCGTTGGCCCTGCGCAACGACCGTATGGTCTCGGAACAGACACTGTCACAGATACGAGCTAGCCATGTATTGGTGACGCCTCCTAACCCGAGCTCCATCCTGGACGAGATTGGTCTGGATATTGTTCCTCTGCAAGCCCAGTTCTCTGCATTATTAGCAGAGTCTCGCGTGCCATATTCTTCTTATCCACGTCTTTTAGGATGGTTGCGGCATGCGACGCGTATCCATGAACGTCTTTTGGCTTGGGTGCAAAATCTGCCAAGGCATTGGCGTCCACTGCGGTTGACCAGCGGCCAGGACTTTCCTCCATCATGCATCAGCTACCAAGAAACATGCGAAGTTTACACTTGCTGCCAAGTAGCATCAATTTGGAATCTGTGGCGGTATTATCGCCTCAAATGCATTCAGATGCTCCTCGTGCTCTTGGATCGACAAAAAAACTGCTTACCATACGGCACCACTGGTTTAGGTGCACCCAGTTTGGGGTTGAGTCTTCATCCAGCCTCCTTTCAAAGAGACTTGCAGGATATCGTTGACGACATCTGCTATACCGTGCCGTTCTATCTTGGCAACCGAACCAAGCCATCGAGTCTCGACGACTTTTCGGACTCAGCCATTGCCTTTCCCAGCCATCACTCCCTCCATCTAAACGACAACCGGTTGCGCGCTTGGGGGGAACGTGTAGATGAAGCTATTATGTGTCCTAATGATCACAAACGGCATGCCATTACACAGGGCGCTTGGCATCTTCTCGGACTGCTAAGCCGACTTCTGTACATGTTGGCTAGCCTAAATGGTCGTATCATCACTCAGCTTTTACGCACCGGACAACATGACTGGATTCGCGAGCAATTCCTCCGCATCACCGTTCTACTTCGTCTTCCTTTTCGTCATTCATCTTATACCATTATAGCCTCATCGTCAAGGCTGAAAACATTGGACGTCGCTTTTAGAGCAGATGAAATAGCACGACAACTTTATTATGGCTACAGCATTATAGGCGGTGCGTAAGTTTATGTATTCTTTGTTTAAGTCTATACATGTCTGTTATGTTTATAATTAGATTAATATTGCCCTTTAAAAACAAAAAAACACATACTTTATCTATCGAAACTAGGTTTAAGTCTACTAGCTTTTCATTGTGTTAACCTCGATTGTGATACCTCCTCGTATGCCTTTCAAAGGAGAGACTTAGAGATACATTTAGCTTTTCTCTTTCCTATAATAGTCTTTCTAGTAGTTGTGTTTCTTATAGGCAACCGTAAAAGTACATTATTTTATAGCACATTGATAGTGTCTTGAGCTTTGTCACGAAATAAGTCAGGCCAATAACGCCATTAAAGTAGCTGTACTAGTAGTTTTATAGAAATTTAACCCATAGGATTTATGTTAGTGCTATATAGATGTCAGTTTACTACTCACTTACTAGTAGCATAACATAGTTGTGCTTCATATGTACTTCGTAGAAAATCAAAATTTAAGAGGGGCTAAACTACGCCAATTGCAGCGGTGAACCTTTGCAAAAGAATGTCTGACTCGATTCACTTCCCTAGTAATCTCGTGATAATATAGGAGGCTGATCCTTACAGTATTGGATTTTTAAGATGTAAAGGAAGGATGTTTGTTTACCTAGCGTAAAACTTCAGGTTAAGAATCTTGACCATTCTTAAAGCCCTGCCCTATGAAATTCTGCTCGACAACTACGTTGTCCTCGGAAGGCTCGTCGTCGTTAAACACTCGACCAATCTTCCCCTTTGCTCTATCCCGCCTTTCAAGAAATGCAATGAATCCAATTAATGGAATCACCGCTGCCCCTGTTACCAAACTCGCAATATACCCCTTCTTATAGTTTGGAGCATCAGTGACGGGGTAGAAAATTAGTGGCCACCACGTCACAAAGGCAAAGTCAAACGAATTCATCCATCCAGTTGTTATTGCACGTAACTGCAAATCGTGCGCTGTCACATCAGCCATCCATGAGTACCACAAGGCCTGAGGAGCATATGTTGTGCCAAGGAGGTAGAAGGCGAAGAATATGGCACCGTCTTTGTGAGGATTGGCAACAAGAATGGCACTGCCGACAACAAAGGTTGCACCGATAGCTAGGGAAGGCTGCCATCGAGATCTGATTGCATCGGACCAAATTGCATAGAAGACAGTGCCAACAATGGCGGTAGCGTAAACGCCAGTGGGGTAATTGTTTTGTTGAACAACAGTGTACCCCCGTGACTTCATCCATAGGGCCATAACATTATTGAGCAACGATTGCACGCAAAGGGAGTACACTTTCCAAAGTTAGAATATTTTCTCTCATGCATAGAGAAACAAGTGTACTTGTGGATCTTACGCATGAAGATAAAGGGCAAGAGGTAAAATTGCCAACTCGTCAGGACTCGTCGGAATACTGTGACGTCCCACGTTTGTTTCTTAGCTTTCCCTAGCCGATCAATAGCCCACTGTTTCTCGTCATCCTTTAAGTACCAGGCACTTTTGTGTATGGGAAGATTGGGTATAATAGCCCAGCCTGCTTTGTATGAGAAAAGAGACACGTGTATGTTAAGAAAGAAGGTGACTTACCAAAGGCGACGATAGGTATAGTTATTATGGAAACAATGAGGAATAACCATCTCCAAGCGGTCAATCCACCACGCCCGTCAAGCGTTGTGAGTAGACCTGCTTGAATCCACCCGCCAGCCATGCTACCTAGGTGGCCGAAACAGCAAAATATGGCGGCGCGTGTGCCCAGCTCTGATCTTTTGTACCAGCTACCATAGATGAAATGGCCCCCAACACTGTGTTTCACGGTTAGGTATTTAACTGTGAC
This sequence comes from Harringtonia lauricola, assembly GCA_014183025.1. Taxonomy (NCBI): domain Eukaryota; kingdom Fungi; phylum Ascomycota; class Sordariomycetes; order Ophiostomatales; family Ophiostomataceae; genus Harringtonia; species Harringtonia lauricola. The sequence goes on along the minus strand of JACBXF010000138.1, from coordinate 27,661 downwards.
AAATCAGAACACTAAATGGGAAATACTAACTAGCAAACCGCCGCAAATGCGCCTTCGAATGCATTTAAAATAAAAACTTGATAAACGTGTGATACCCGGAAGGTTACGAGAGTCAACACGCTCCACACAATATTGCAGCCGGCAAACATCCATTTTGGTTGCACGACTGTTAAAAGAGACGTCGATGGAATTTGGAATACGGCGTAGAAAACAATGTAGATGGTGTTCATATAGTTGTATTCCTTGCCTTTGAAGTTGAGATCATCGCCCATGCCGCTAATATATGCCGTTGCGTAGCTTGAGCGGTTGATTCCAAAAAGGAACCACAAGAGTGCAAAGTAGGGCAGAAGGGTAAAGTCCAATTTTATGACCAAGGAACGGTCCAACGATGGAGCGCCCCAAAGAAACCGCTTTAACCTCTCAAAGAGCGCCATAATGACAATATTTGTTGAAGTTGTGAATTAATCAATCATCTGGCTTGCATTTTCTAGGACAAGTGCAAGTGTATGCCGCTCTTTATAGATTGCATCATGGTTTGCATGATGAAATGCTAGCGAGAGTAAACGAAATCCGAACTAATCGCAGAAAAGAAAGCGGAGAAAAACAGGGTTCCCTCCCAAGAATAATTCGTGCCGCATCAGCTCGGCCTATCATTAGAGGGTACCATATCTGATACCATTGCGACCTTACGTATTCGGAAGGATTATGGTAGAAGCGTGCTTGGGTTTGCAGCTATTGTATTGCAGGTAGTCCCGCTCTAACGCAGACGTCATTCTAAAGTTTGATTACGCTATATCTGACAATATTACTCGTACCAAATGTACACCGCACTGTGTAGCTTGTAAGGGAAGTTTAGCCTATCTCCTTAAGGCCCAAATTATTACATTTTTTTCGGTAGACACGTTGATTGGCTAAAACCCCCTGCAACGAACAACAAATACAAAAAGTTACACGTAAATCCCACAGAAACCACTGTCACGCCTGGTCCCCCCCCGAATGCCACTTGTCCCAACACCTTCTTTTTGAATTATTGCACAACGCCACGCCGCACTCTGCGCACTTAGTAAATATGCTTGCTTTCTGTGGTGGTCTTGTCGTAAAAACTGCTTGGTTTCCACTATATTTTGCCGTTTTGATAAACAGAAAGAGCAAAAGGTCCTTCTGGGCCGTCGTACTAGTGTGTGTTGTTGTTGATTGTCGTGAAGATGAATACCTAGCCTGTGATTGCGTAGAGTAACGATTTGGCCGAATTTCGTAAAGATTTTAGTAAATAACTGTTGTTAAAAGGAGGACTGTTTAGGGATAAGTGCTGCCTAGCCATGCTTTTGTAATAGAAAGGAGTTGGTAACTGAAATCTTAAGAAGAAAAAGAAAAAGAAGAGCTTATTGCTTGCCTTGGCGAAATCGTCGCTTTAAAGTAAAGTTGGTGTATAATTAATCCTTAATATTTACGCTGTTTATGTTGTAATTGTAGGAGTTAATAATTTAAGGTACTAGTAATACCTTTGTTACTTTTTTATTAAAATAACTCTTGTAGTCTTTACACTTGTTAATGTTTTTACAGGTTAATGTCGTAATCTTTTAACTAAGACCTTTTTACCGTTATACTAAGTGTTAAGAAGAAAAACAAATGTATTATCTTTAAACCTTAGCTGTATAACTTTATTTTCTTTATGCTTTTAGGTATAGACAGTACCTTAAGGGACTATATTGTAAGATTTATCTTAAACCTTAAGTTAAAGAAGTTGTTAGCTATTAATACAATTATACTAAGTCGTCCTTATTACTGTAAATCCTTACTTACGTAATTTATTAAACAATTAAGGTGTTGTAAAAAGGTTATTTATAAAGACGTGGTAGCTGTAATCTTGTAAAAGAAGAGGAAGAAGATTGTAAAAAAAAGCAATAATAACTCCTTACGTAAAAGCTAACTCTTTAAAAAATAAATTATTATATTTAATAAGGTTATACCCTTTTAAATAAAATCTTTATTTTAAAAAAAGCTACCGTTAACAATAACTTAAATCTTATAACCAACTAAAATAAGTTTGTTAAGTATATACACAATATCCTTACTTCTCTTAGTAAAGTATACTATAACCTTGTTAACGCTAACTTTAAAAGATGGCTTTTAATAAGTAATAAAGATATCTTAAATATAATTACTTTATTCTTTAATTTTGTTAAATACTAAAGAAGTTGTAGCCTCGTTGGTAGTGTCCTAAGTGTAAAAGCGACGATATAAATAAAAAAAAACGATTGCGTGACATAAATCTAGAAATTAGATGAATTAAAGCCAACGAAAAGGTATCCCAATACTTTCTTATAAAAGGAAAAGGGCAGTAAGTTATATAGATTAAAATTTTAAAGAATAAATACACTTCTTTTAGATAAGTTGGCTACTAACGTTTAACACGTTACTTGTTAATATATAAGACCCATTTCTCAACTAAAAAACAAAGGCAAAAGAGAGTAAATAAATCAAATAAAACAAAAGGCAGCTAAGTAATTCGTCTACTAAAAGGGAGCAATTAAATTAGCTTAAAAACATAATGATTTAATAACATATCTAAGGATGGATGCTGCAAAGGTTTGAGAGGCGAAGAGGGGGGGTATGTGCGTTGTTTTTTGGAAGTTTTTTCAGTATTTAGTAAGGCCGCTTTTCTTTTTTCTTTCGCTATGGCAATGTTGATTTTTTGCTAAAAAATGTCTAAAGTGGGACGCGGTCCCATACAATTTTCTATAGGGGGCCGTCCAACAGTAGACACGGTCGCGCAAGGCCCATTGTACACGAAAGTCAACAGGGACCCATAAAAAAAGTAATAATTTAGGCCTCTTCCACTATTTTAGGCTTAGGGTTAAGCACTATTATCTGTATTCGTAATCACTTTTTTACACCATTAAATTCAGAAAAATTCAACGATTACGGCTATATATTTTATTTATTAATAGCTTATGTAGTTAATTAGTAAGGAATCGGGGAAGTTAGTGAAAAATAACGATACCCTGCTTTTTCAACTCCACTCTTAGCTTAGTAATGTCACGCTTAACTCCACTTTTACAACCCACAAATGTCACGCTTAACTCCACTTACCCTACCCTAATAGATTTTTTTTGTAAAAAAAAATATTACGTAAAATTCGAAAATATCACGTGCCAACCTATCAGTACCCACTTTTATAAAAAATACACCATCGTGAAGGTAATTTTCCGCTGATTTTAATGGTGGTAATTATATATTTATACCTTATACGGTTAAAACGATATAATGTTATAAAGGTAAAAGTTAATATTTTATTATTAAAAACTTAATTAAAAAAATAAAAGTAAAAAAATAAATAAAATATTACGAAATGTTAAAAAATTAGTTTAAGTCAATAAAATATAAATAATAAAGAATTAATATTAAAAGCTTAATCTTACGGAGCATTTGGGGCTAAGTTTTGGGGGTCGCCCCACATTAAAATTCAGTCATTAATTCACTAACGGGGCAACCCCACTTTAATTTAGTCATTAATTCACTAATAAGGCGCTAACACGCACTAGCTTAATAATGAAGAGCTTTACTCCTTTATATAAATACTTTCAAACACATAGGTTTGAAATAGCTCGAGCATTGACCAACGTATGTTACTCCCTTAAAAAACCACCAAGTTATTCTATACCCATGGGTTTTAAACAACAGTTAAACACTTTATATTTTTAACAACTCCTTTAATCTTTCCTTTAATCTTTCTCTTAATCCACAAGTGTACGAAATAGTAACAGCAATCGTATAGTAAGGTAGTAACGGTAGTAAGCGTATAGTAATAACAAGCACGTAGTAGTAACAGGCGTGTGGTGGCAGCGACGGGCGCGTAGTAGCAGCGGCGGGCGCGTAGTGGCAGCAGGCGCGTGGTGGTAGCGGCGGGCGTATAGTGACGGCGGTAAGCGGTAGACAAATCTATAGCCTTTGGAGTTTCCGTACTTATTCTAGGCAACTTTACAGCTTAGAATGTTGCTAAAGGATAAAGAGCTTTGTTGTGTGTATATTAATAAAGCAAAGGAGAAGTGACGGTAGTGGACGTGTAGTAGTAGTAGTAGGCGTGTAGTGGTAGCGGGCGTGTGGTGGCAGCAGTAGGCGCGTAGTGGTAGTGGGCGCGTAGTAGTAGCGGTAAGCGTATAGTGGCAGTGGGCGTGTAGTGGTAGCGGCGGGCGTGTGGTGGTAGCGGACGTGTAGTAACAGCGGCGGGCGTGTAGTGGCAGCAGGCGTGTAGTGGTAGTGGGCGTGTGGTAGTAGCAGTAAGCGGCAGACAAATCCGTAGCCTTTGGAGTTTCCGTGCTTATTTTAGGCAACTTTACAGTTTAGAATGTTGTTAAAGGATAAAGAGCCTTGTTGTGTGTATATTAATTAATAAAGTAAAGGAGGAGTAACGGTAGCAAGCGCGTAGTGGCGATTTAGTTATTAATTCGTTAAGCAGGCAGGCCTACTAAAATCCAGTCATTAATTCGTAAAGCGATTTAGTTATTAATTCGTTAAGCAGGCAG
>JACBXF010000138.1:6529-22344 GCA_014183025.1 Harringtonia lauricola | reverse complement strand
CTTAAGTCAACACTGTTTTCTTAAACCTTTTCTTCTTTTTCTTCTTCGTCGTTTGTAAAAGACAAACAAAGGCTAAGGTTGAAACTTATAGGTTTTAACTTTAACAGTTAAATATATATATAAAAAACAAAAACTATATAAAACAAAAACAAAACCTAAAAACAATATTTGTATAAAAAAGAACACTATTTAACACACATAGGCTTAAATTACAATTTGTCTAATTTAAGACAAAAGTCTATTTTGTAAGTGTAGGAACAAGCTAGGTAATTAGGAACAAGCTTGGATTAACCGTTAAAAATACTCCTTAGCATCCACGTAGTTTAGCTGTCGCAAGTCTTACACGACACAAAGGATGCAAGGTATACCCTCTTCCACAATGCCAACAGGTTTCCTTATTGGAAGAAAATAACTTGTCTAATCCACCACTCAGTTTACTGTAGACGTGTTTGTCTACAACTAAGGTAAATAAAAAGACACAGTACAAAGTAGATTATGCCTATACCAACGCCTACTGTAAGCATACAAGCAACCCGTCTTTGTAGTATACTCCTTTATACTCTCTAACAGTGTTTGTTGTAAAGAATTAATAAACAACTAAAATTTGTTTAACACTATATTAGACCCTTTAGCATAACTAAAGGTTATAAAAAGCTCGTCAAGTAAGTTGTAGTCGTAGCCTTTGTTGTACTCCTTATACACTACAGAAAACCATCAAATCCAACAGACCTTGTTTGTCTTTTAATTAGCCTTAGAGTAAAAGAATAAGTTGACGGCTAGATACGGCAAAATCTAATGTGTAAGCAAAAGCAGCCGGCAAAGACTTTCTTTCCAACAATCTACGTCTACCTTACCTAGCCGCGCCTTTACGGCCTAGCTAAAACAGAATGTTAAAATAGCAAAAGACTTGTTGTCTTATGTTGGATTCTTCTTCTTCTAGTCCTTTATAACATTTTTAGAGTTTAAGGCCGCTAGTGTAAAGGAAGCTTTATTCTCCTCTTTTAGAAAGAGAAGCAAGTATACAATATTAAAAGCAAACAAAGACAGTTGTGTACAGTTTTCTGTTACTAGCTACAGGCTTACAGATTAAGAAGGGCGTTTACATATATCTTAAAAGCGTGTAGACATAGTGTTTTAACAATACATAGCAGGAATGCTACAGTTATCTGGATTAAGTTTTAAATATGCCTTGTATTAGTAAAGCATCTTATCCTAAACCGCCTTGTTAAAAGAAGACAAAACCACACTTTATATAAACTTAAACTAAGCCTTTTGCTTAGCCTTGTCGTTTTAGATTGAATAAGTGTTAAACCAGCCAACTACTATAAAGCCAAGTTAATAAAAACACCTAACGTTTTATACTAAACTTTGGCGTTTAAAATAAAAACCTTGTATTGTAAAGTTGCCTGTCTAGTAGTACTGCTTAAAGGCAGTAGAGAACTACCATATAGGCTAGTTAAAAAGCTCTACTAGCCACTAGCCAAAGCCGTGTTTATGTATAAAGACAGACAAGCCTAGTCCTTGTTGTTGTTGTAGGCCTTGGCTAAACATAGTACGCAACGTCTACTCGTTTTGAAAAAGAGGCATCTCTTTAAAGAGAAGATTGAATGTATAACAGTACTGTAGTAAACATAAAGCAACAACTATAGTTATTGTTTTTAACGGCGAATATTACGTACTAGTGTTTATTAAAACGCTCTTAAACAACAGGCAGTAACAGTTAATCTACACATAAAGGAATGCTACTACGTCTTACGTAGGGACAGTATAGTACGCAGACTTAATTAAGCTTGTTGTTATAACATTCTACATAAAAGCCATACGTTTTAAAAGTGCTAACAATACACGGTATTCCTAACGCGTGTTGTAAAAGACGTAATAAAACAAAGCTAGGCTTACACAAGCATGCTTTTTTACCAACATATAGCCTACATATAGCGTATGTTAAAACTTACGACGTGTTAAACGTGCTGCGTTACAAATGTCCTTTAACACCAACAGGTTTACAGCTAGCTGTTTGTAAGCAGGTAACTGTAAAACGTACATTTTTTGTACGTTAAACGGAGCCTTTACTACGTTGTAGTATTATAAATAAGCTAGCCTGTTATAAGCGTTAGTAGTGTTTAGAAAGGGTGTAACCGTTATGTTGGCTACGTTGTTAGTTATAGCTTAAGGATATGTTACTAAAAGCAAAGCGCGTTAGTAAATGGCAGGCTGTGTAGGTTGAAATGTCAAGGATAAAAAAGACGTAAAGTCTAGGTTTACTTTAAAATCTAAGTTTTTATTGGAATCTAACGCGAAGACTAACATAGGTGTTAGTACTTGTACACTAGGGTGCTTTGTTTTTAGTGTTGTGTTAGTGTTTTAACTACGTATGTTGCTTGTGTTGTTTAGTGTTGTTGGCTAAGCAACGTTGGTTTGGCTAGGTATAGGGACGACGGTTGTTAAAGTGGCCTTTGCTTAAGCTTAATGTTGTTTTGCTACTAAAAGAAGGCAACATGCACGTTACAAAAATGTGCTTGGTTGCTACAACAGTGTAGGCTTTAGCGTACATTGCTTAGCAACGTCTACATACACGTTGTCTTTACACAAAAAGTCGTTATTAATAGCCTGTCTTTACTAAGAACGAAATGAGTTAAGCATATTAGGGAAAGCGTCTACGCTAGCCGGGTCTTTATGCTTAGTAACGACACTGTGTATTGTATAAAGCTTAATATTCTTAACAGACAAATAAAAGCAACAACTATTAAAGGCAGCTAGTTTTTAGTTGTTACAAAAGAGCAAAGGAATGTCGGTATAAATCAAACGTAAAAGACTTGGCTACAAAGGGTGGCTAAAGAAGGAGTTGGTTTAACTTTAACTAGCTGTTCTTGTATTTTCTTTACGGCTAGCCTACACTATAGACTAAGCCGTGTTTTAATCGTGTTAAAAATACTAGTAAACACTTATAAGGGCATAATGCTTTAAAAAAGGTAGTATAACATTGTTGTATTATAATCGAATATTCCTTTTTAATACAAGAGTGTAGGCTAGCTTAGTATAATTTGTTAATTTACTGCTTAAGGATAAGCAGTACATAGTAGGAAAAAACATATATATTGTAATATTCTTAAACCTTAATACCGTCCTTAAGGTAAAGTAAGGAACGTAGTGTAAAGGAACGGCCTTGCTACGTTTGTGTAAGGCGTTTAGTAAGAAGAGAACGGTTATAGTTAAGTGTATAGTCGCTGTTAAATTTAAAGTAGGCAAAAAGTTGTTAATATACCAACAAAGGCCTTAGCAGCAAAAGGCAAGCGTGTCGGCAAAACCGTAGATGCTATTAATGTTAAAGGACGTCTTTACAGACAGCTGTACAGCTATGTTGGCGTAGAACTAAGAAAGACACAGGCAAAGTAGAGCTTGCCCTAGCAAGCAACCCTTAAAGACTAGTTGTAAGCTAAAATCTTTTAATAGCTAAGTAATAAACTTTTCGTCTAAAACACGCTATGTACAAACTAGTGGTAGTCTTACACAATCGAAAAACCTAGTGCTGTTGCTAACTAAGTGTTAAAAGCTAGGCTTACAGTAAGGTTAGCGTTTAAAACGCAGTAGTACGTTGTGTAAAACCAACGTTATATTAGACAAGTTGTAGCAACATACGCTTACACTAAATAAGGTATGTAAGCGGGCATACCGCTTTAAATCTTAAAGCTAGGCGTGGCGACGGGCTAAGCACACCCTATACCCTTTTAAGGCTTTTGTTAGAAAGACATACAACAGTTTAGCGCCTTCCAAGTTAGACAAAGACGTTTCCTTACTATCGACCAAAGTTGTCTTATCTACAAGTATAGCAAAAAAGGCTAGGCTTAGTGTAAACGGCAACTATTCTAAGCCTACCTATACTAACAAGAGCTGGCTAACTAGAGAGGACGGCGCTAGGCCTACCGAAAAGGCAGCAACAAAGCGGGGTAGGCCTAGGGCGGCTGTTGGTAGGCGGAGTGTAATAGCGGGCCTTGTTGTAATAGAATCTTTCCATGCCTGTTTTTGTATTATAAAGCTAGACAAAGACGTTAAAGGGGACCTAGTTTATAGCTTGCCTATAGTAGGACAAGTAGGACTATACAAGGATACTAAGCGCGAAATACTTGCGACTGGTAGTAAAGAAAGTGTAGGTTGTTGTAGCGCTAAACTTTTATTTTCTTAAAGAAGCTAAAGGGACGCTGCTTAGTCTTTAGTACTGTTGTTGTCGTTAAGGTTGGACAGGCTTTAGTCCTTCTCTGCCTAGTTTATAGTACTGTCTGCTATATTTACATTATTGTTAGCTTACAACAGTTGGATTTAATTTGTTTCGTTACTGCTATAGTGTATGTTTAACTAAGACTACACCTAACTGTACTGCTAAGACGATTTAGACTGTGTAATTAAAGCTAAGGCTTTATTAGACAAACGTAAAAGCCAACTAAACTCCTAAGTTACTTAGTAAAAAGTAAAGGAAACTGATTTTGTTTAAACATACATACTACTGTGTTTAACTAAGCGTCCTTTAGCCTTTTTAAAGGAAACATAAGGGGTTTGGCAGGCACTAGATCTTTTAGCCCTAATGCGTTAAGCCCCTTTTGCAATCCATCTTTTATGTCTGCCTTAACTGTAAAAGGTAGATGGAGAACTGGCAAAGGTAGGCTATACGACTTTGTATACACACGACGGTTTGCCGCTTGTTTAGCTAGGCGACGAGCTGCTAAGTTATAGTATGTACGCGGTCGTCCTTTATACAAAGCTATAGCAACAATAAGTACTAGATATTAAAGAGCAAAGAGAAAAAACATATATAGTAAAAAGAAGCTATAAGATTGCCTTTAACTGTTTAGCTACTAAAAACCTAAACTATTACAAAGTAAGAAAAAGCATAGTTTATATTTATACACGAATATTTAAGTGTATACAGCCTATACATTATACCGACATTTACAAAAATTATAAACCAGGCATTCGTTTTCCTACCTTAACCTTATTCACCGCTAAACCTACAGCCTTCCTTTATTAATATAGTCTAATCCAACACACTGTAATACAATAATCCTAATTACGCTAAAGCAACATAAATCTGTCAAAAGTATCATTTTTAAAAAGACAAATGTGTAATGTCGTATTAAAACCCATAGGTTTAATTAAAAAATCACTCCACCCTTATACAATAAGCCTACTTTAAGGTCTAATAAAGTACTACGTTAAAAGACATTTCAAACCCGTAGGTTTAAAAAAGGAGATTAGTTATAACACATAAACCCTACCACCTAACACTTGGTAATACACAGACACAAACATAGTTACAAACACATACACATAGACAAACACATATACACACACACTATAGCGACTTAAACAAGCCATTCCTAAAAGGTTTACTAAAACATTAAAAAGACACAAACGTGCTATATACAACATTATTAAAAAAAAGGAAAGAGACAAAACAACTAGGAAATCTTAAAGTAGTACAACATTATAAAGGAATAAGACAAGAAAGGTTGCTTTATAGGGAAGATTAGTAGGCTTAACTAGTAGTTAGTGGAAGATTTTACTACAACCCTTCCACCTTAGCATAAGCGCCTTTAGACAAGTGACAGGGTTACTTAAAGCAAATACAACCAACTAACCACTTAACTTAACTTACTTGCTTTTAAAGCCTGTTTTGTCTTACTTTTATTAGGAAATTACCTTTAATGCTTTAAGCCTTTTAATACATGGATTGACAACCTTACTAAGGTGGCTAGCTACTTAAGTCTTGTAGGTACGGCTAGTACAATAACGTTTTTAAACGTTAAGGGTACAACGCCTTTTACACTTTCTCTACTGTATAAAAACTACCTTAGAATACAGCATATAACACTAACAACAAGCACAGTTCTTAAGTTGCTTTAAGCCTTTAGCTTTGTACAAGAAAGCGGTTTTACAGGCTACACAAAAAGCACGTTCCCTACACAACAACAGTTCTTAACCTCTTTAAAGGCACTTTATCTAAAAATATAATATATAAAAACTTTTATAGCTATAGCTGCAAACACTATGCTATACATTACAGCATGTATAGTGTTTAAGTCGTTGTTGAAAGAGCTTAAGATAAGTGCATTTAGGGTTGCTGCATTATACCAAATCCTTATACACGCTACAAACGGCGACTTTAAAAAGCCAGCGCCTTTGTTTTAAACAACGGAAGTGGAAGAGACGCGTATAGGTTTCGGCATAGAGGATTAGGCTTAGGCCTTTGTTGTTGTACAGGCCTTTTTTACAAGGTGTATAGACTACGCCCGGCTACTTTACAGCCGCTTATACACCTTGCCAGCGTAGTCGGTCTTATACACTGACTAACCAAACCGTCTTTTACTATAGCGGTCTTAACAATATGCTAAGGAGACACAGCCGACGTGGTATTAAAACCTATAGGTTTAAGGCTATAAGTGCTACGTAATATAGCATGTAACTTAAAGCTATGATAGATTAAAGAGTGAATGATTAGCCCTTTTAGTCTTCCCTTACCTTTTATTCACTTCTCTCTAAACTTGGCCCTTTGTAAAGGCGCGCTGCAAACGGCCTTGCTTAACGTGTAAATAAGGCCGTTTGCGTAACAAAGCACGCTATAAAAAGGGCTAATTCTATAGCTATATTAAGGCCTTTTCTTTCTTCTCCTCGCCATCCCTCTCCTCTTCCCTCTACAACCTTATTTTACGCTTTACGTTGCCTACAATCGACAATCTACATATAAAACAACCGCCCTACAGCTGCCACGCTAGAAAAGAGAGAGAAAACAACTAGAACAGCTGCTTTTACCCACTTAACGACAATCCTTAAACCCGCTACACCTACAGTTCGGCCGTTGCCTTTAAGTAAGCCGTCAACCTTACACGCTGCTTACTTTACGGCTAGGCTTGCCTTAAGCCTAAACATATAGGTTTGAATTGCTAATTACGTAGAATAGCACTAAGGAAGAATAAGTGTATAGCTGTAAAGTTAAAGACCTAGACTATCCCTAACTATACGTTTGTAGACAAGGAGAACAACAAGGCTAGCAACCTAGTGTAGGCCAACACTTTAAGTCTTAGTTTTACACCGCCTTCCTAGCATACTAAACCTTAAAAGACAGGTAAGACAGTTACCTAGACGGAAGCGGACAAAGCAAATGCAAAGCACTTTAACTAAACTATAGCAATACAAAAACTCTGCAACCTTACACTTGGCTAATACATCTGTTGCCTAGAAGGTTTTAAAGGCCGGCTAAACAGCTATAAACAAATCGCAGGCTACTTAAACCTTAACAACGTTACGGCCACCCTTACATAGCTAGACACAAAAGGTAAATAATCCCTTAAGTCTACTAACCTATTAAAACCTACAGGTTTGAAATAAGTCTTAAAGATATGTATAGAAAAGCCTTAATCGAAAGCGTACCTCTTTAACTCTTTACTGCTTAACAAGCCTAACTTAAAACCTATAGGTTTTAAATCAAGCCTGTTTATATTATATCCTTAGCTAACACTTACTAGTGGCAGACATCCTTTAAGTTTTCGGCCAGCTATGTAAAAAGAAATTTCAGGGATATACAAAGTCGAATTTCGCAAGCTGCGCTAGCTTCCTAAGCTTGTTGTCCTAACTTTAGCAAGACAGTGTATACAACAAGGCAGTGTTAAATAACTTAATAAACACTATTCTAACAATTACCAAACAAATAGTGTTTAACAACAAAGGCTAGAAACAAAAGATTAGTGCAATTGCTGTGTTAGCCGTATACCTTTTCCTTTAACACACAACTAATAGTGACAGTCAACAAATGTTTACACTATAGGAAGAGGAGGAAGGGACACGGTTTAAGTATGCTATTAAGGACTAGGTGTAGGCCTACATTGCTATCCGCGGTTTCTTTAAAAGGCGGACAAGAAACAATCAGCTTCTTACAAGGCGAAAAATCACTAAACCAGCAAAGCTTATACTATACCTTAAGGCAAAAGAGTTTAAGAGAGTGTTGTTTAACGCGGAAGCCAATGCCATCCTAACCAACATCTAGGCTTAAGCGTAGTTCCCTATACTAAAGGTACAACTAAAAAGCACTTTTAAAGACACGATCTTGTACTAAGTACTTAAAGCGCTTACAGCAGTAAGCGCTAAGAGCCTTAACAAGAAGGAAGCTAACAAAATCGAAGAAGCGTTAGCAAAACACGTAGCCTTAGGCAACCTGTTATTAAAGAACAAGCGTAACATTTAGCTAGTAGACGAAAAGCTGCCAGTAGACAAGGTAACGTTAAAAGAAATAAGGGCTATTGTAGATATTATTGTTAACAAACAAAAAGCTAATAAGGACTGTCTTTTATAAACAGTAAAGATTATTAACGTTATAATGCCTTAAACTAGTTAACAAAAAGAGCTAACGCTAGAGGCCTTTATACACGATATAGTGTATAAAGGCCACCCTAATAGAGAACCAACAATGTAAGAAGAGGATAAGACTTTAACAAGAACTAACGCTGTAAACCGACTACTAAACAAGTTGACAAATAAATATGCTTTGTTTATAAAGGCTGTAGAGTATGGGAATCTTAACAACAAGGTTGACTTTTTTAACGTAACACTTTCCCTTAACTTTAAAGAAGGAGACGAACCTATCCCCTTAAAACCGCATTAATAGATCGACAGTGCAACTGTAATACAACGGCTTAACAGCCTGTTAGGCGCTGTACTATTGGCTAACGAGATAGGTATAGGCAAGACCGTTATAGCCGAGTTGACGATTTTTATAAAGACCATTCAAAACGAGAGAGACTTGACTGTTTTCCAACCCTACCTTATCTTTACACTAGCCTTCTGCCTTGTGTAAAACTACTTTAAGATCAACCACTTCTTCAACAACTACTTTAACATCTACATATACTACAGGAGTAATGCTACATTTACACGATACAGCAAGTACAGCATTGCCAAAGCCGTGCTGTCTACGCTTATACTAACAAAGAAGGCTATAAAGTAGTCTTCTAATAAGAGACAAAAGGACTTAAAGGTAAGCGCTTAATAGTATTTTAAACCTATACGCTTAAAAATTTATAGCCTGTTTTTAAACCTATAGGTTTAAAACACGTACTTTTTATAAGTTAACAGAATAAAAAGAGTCTACAAGGTAGAGCATGCTAATGTAACTTGTTTGGTAGACTGGCTACTAGATTATTATCTTATTCTACACAACGTACGTTAAAAGACATTTACAAAAACGTAAGCAGACTAAAAGTCTAAGCACTACGCCTCTCCTACCATTCTATAGCGACGACAAAGACAACGTGGAAGAGGAGACGATGGCCTAGACGACTATTATTAAGGGGAAGCTGCTACTGGAAAAGCCCTTTGACTTACTATAGCTAAACACTTTGGTTTGTAACAAGTGTTAAGTCCTTAGCAACTTTAACACAAGTATAGCCCTTTTTATAAAAGAGCTTTGAAAGAAGCGGCTTCTACTTATGTCTACTACACTATTTATAACGGTTATTTAGGACTACATAAGCGTTTTAACACTTATTACTAAGCATGTAGGGTTAAACTTCTACGTGCTAACCATTAAGTATACAAAGGAGATTGTTAACCTAAAACACAATCTCTACAAAGCGGTGGGTAAAAAGCCTACTCTGTTTAGCTTTAAGATGCGTACCGACTAGCCTACCCTAAACCACGCTATAAACCGCTACAAGACAAAACGCAAGCGCTGGTGAATTACAAACGTAGCGGTGATCTAAAGCATCGCAGCCTAACATAGCTAGTCTTCTCCTAAGCTGTCAAACGGCCTTCTTAAAGAGTGCCTTAGTCTTATCTAAGTTTAAAGAAGTATAAGCATGCCCCTTTTACTGCTAGACGGAATAAAGACGTTTTTAGGCTAAGACATTCCACCATACAAAGTCTACATAGTGGTGTTGTAATACAGGGGCACGCTACAATCTTTCGTAGCCCTTGCTACGTATAATCGCAGATGGATTAAGCCACTAGGGGACGTTAACGCCCTAAAGGAAAAATTTAGACTCTACAACCTTAACCCTACTTAAGGGCAAAAGGAAAAGATTGACGAGGAAGAGGCTTTAAAGGAAGTGGACAGCGCTAAAGACAGTCTGTAAACCCCGTCTTGCTGTAACACAAAAGGGAGAATAACAACGCCTGTAAAGGAAGAGAAACGCTACGCTAGCCCTTGTGTAGGCAGCTGCGTGGCTAGTCTCCTAACGTTTAATCCCAAAGCCAAGGTGCTCTTTTAGCGTAAAGACACTAAGAAGAAAACAAAGCTAGGCTTAAACAAAACCAGCATACTTTAAAAGAAGGGTATGTTTAGTGGAACAAGCTGGCTGTAGACTAAGCTTGGCGGCTTTAGGCTACAATTAGCACCTATAACGCGTATTAAAGCGGTTTTGTATTTAATCAACGCATTCTTAGTCTTAGCCAAGATTGTGTTATTAGTTATTACTTACAGGCTAAAGAACGAGCGAGTAATCGTCGTTGTTAATCAACTGTAGGCATAAGAGTAAGTAACGCTTTGTTTTAAACCTATAAGTCTAAAACAAGATCTTTTTTTTATTTTAAACCTATAGGTTTAAAAAAGGATCTTTCTTTTATTTTAAACCTATAGGTTTAAAAAAGGATCTTTCTTTTATTTTAAACCTATAGGTTTAAAAAAGGATCTCTCTTTTATTTTAAACCTATAGGTTTAAAACAAAGTGTTTTAATAATTTAAACATATAGGTTTGAATTTAAGTTATAACATACTAACGCCTTATTACAGGATGGTCTTTTAAGTCTTAAGCCTATTAAGCATGCGTAGTAAGAACATCCGTTCCTTAACCAAGCTATTAAAACGCTTAACCGCTATAAATCGCTTTAACAACCGAAGAGTTACCGTTAACGCCTATATTACATCTTTTTAGCTGTCTAGCTATAAAGTTAATCTTTAAGCGTGCTGTTATGTTAGCATAATAGCGTAGTTTATAGTCTTATACAACACGTTTAACCAAACAATTGGCCAAACTATACAAATTAGACAGTAATACAAAGCTAAATAGTACATCTTAAAAATAGATAGAACGTATGCCAACTAACAGGAATTTAATCTTTACAAACGGTTTGTACAACAAACGGTAACGAACATAGCTCTTTCTTAACACATAAAGGAAGAGCTAGTGGATCTTATTATGTATAAGATTATAAAAGCATGTTTTAGGCATTCTTTTAATCGGTATGTATAGGTAGTAAGCACGCTTTTATATAACCTAAACTATAAGACGGACGCCTAGCAAGCGATAGGAAATTTTCTTTCTTAGGTTTACAGTATTGCTTTAAAGAAGGAAGACGGAGATGCTAAGCGACTTACACGGATTCTATAGTCGTCTACGCACGTTTTGCCTGTATAGTAGAAGAGTGTTGGTTAACCTAACAAGTGAACAGTAAGGAAGCTAAATAAAGGGTTGACTAGTCTAATTTCTACAAAAGAAAAGCGAAAGCGGAAGAAGTCTACGCAAATAGTAGAGGACAACGACAACGATGGAGAAGGAGACAAAGGCGACAAAGTAGACAAGGATAAAGAAGGAGACAAGGGCGGCAAAGCAGACAAGGACGAAAAAAGGGACAAGGACGATAGAGCAGATAAGGAGAGTGTAAGGCTTGACGTTGACAAAAACGAGGAAGATAAGGTTAAGGCACGAAAGGCTAAGAAAAAGAGCGGCCACTATAAAAAGAGGAAAAAGAGCACCGACAACAACGTTACCACGTTAAGACGTTCTGCTATAAAGAAGACACAGTGGAAGAAAACGACCCTTAGAAAAGAGGTTAGGAAGGTGGCTCTTTTGTTAACGCCTGCCTAAAGCAGTCCTTTAACGTCTATCTACAATAGTATGTTTAAGGTTAGTGCTAACGCAAGCGGTAGCAGCCCTATACTATCAACGCTTAAGCGTAAAAGGGGGTCTAAGTCTAAGTCCAAGGCCAAGGCTAAGGCTAAGGCCAAGGCCAAGGCTATATAAGTCCTTGAAAATCCCTGGACTCTGGACTCTCTACCAACAAACGGAGAGTTGGGAGACCCCTCTACAAAACACAAGACCAACTCAACAAGCCAAAAAAAAACTGTATTTTTATAACCTAGGCAATCTATAAACTTTACTTAAACCTATTGGTTTAAATGTAGGTTGCTCTAGGTTAAAGCATTTTATATACAAAAGGGCATGGACAGGATAGATTTATACAATTAGACTTAGACTCAAACTTATAGGTTTAAACATAACTAGTTAGGGAGAAGGAGAAGGAGGCTTGGCTTGTTAAAAGTTAGGCAAGGGAACGGTGAATTATTAATGTATTCTTTAACCTACGTGCTTTAATAGCAAGTAACATACGCAACTAAGTGTACATTTAGTTAAGGATAGGATAAAGTACGTGTTTTGTACGACTATGTAAGGTTTTGTATTACTATAGTAATAGTGTTACGTAAAGCATGGAAATTCTGTTAATACATAATTAAAGTGTTTCTTTAATTTATATTTTCGTCGTTTACTATATAGCTTTACGTTGTTTTCTCTTCCCTTATTTTTTTTTAAAAAGATTAGGACGAAAAGGCATAACACACAGCTTAAGGCTCCTTAACGTAAAACGACTTTAAACAGCGTAAGGCCAACTTTTAAGACAAGCGACATAAACTACACGAAAACGATGACGGCGTTAAAAAAAGAAGCCGTGTTACTTGGACGAGTAATAGTAAACAGTATAGCGGCGTACTACAACAAGGAAGAAGGTGTAAATAATAAGAGCAAGGCAATCTATAAGCTAAAGACGTTAGAAGACGGGCTTTTAGCCGCGGTATTAAAGATGTTGTACTAGGACTTCTTAGGAATCGCTTTTCTCTACAAAAGCATAGACGATTTCTATAAGCTTGTAGCAGTAAACAACATCCACAGCGTTACAAACGCGTATACACTACTACAGGTGTATATAAAGGCGTTTTTAAAAAAGGTTTGAAACGTAAGGCATTCTTTAAACATAATTAAGCAATACAAAATAGTAGAAGAGGAAGGGGAATAAGATAAGTTGCGATAAAAAAGGGACGTGTTAGGATTGTTTTATCTTAAAATGTAGTTTAAAATGTTAAAACGTAAGAAGGAGCGGAAGCGACGGTAGGCTAGGCTGTAAAATTAGTACTAAACAACAAAGGAGCGAATCCAGCTTGCAAAGGAAGAGTAGAGTAGGTAAGGTAGGCGGTTAAGAGATGAAAAGGCAATGCGGCCGTTAACGGATACAGCTTAAGAAGGAGGGATAAGTAAGGAGGAACAAGAGGAGATTACGTTAGCGATAGTAGTGTAGTGGTTATAGTGTTTGCCTTAGCAGAGACAAACCTTCTTAAACGCGTGTTAAGCGCAGGACACAAAGCGGCTAGTTGTGTAGCCAACGCAAGAGGAGAAGTTAGACAAAGACGATCGTTAGTGTTACGTGCTTGCTTGGCGATAGGGCAACTGGTACAGCGTCTTACCCGTTACTAAGCTACTATTTACAAAGTATTGCTATTTACAAAGGGGCTTTTAGAGTAGAGTCCTTGTTAACTAGGGTCCTACCAAGTGCCCCTTAACGGAAGAAAAAGGGAGCCCTCTAAGGCAATCGCCAGCGCCTTACGTTAGTTACCTAGTAGGTTTTAAGAGAAGTTGTATTAGCCGTACTACAGCTAGTCAACGCGAAAGAAAAAACAAAGAAAACGGCTACTATAGTAGTTCCCCAACGTACGGCCAGCCATTTAACAGCTTGTCTTTCTCCCCTTCCTTCCTTTATATCCTAGTTAGCCGTTTATAGCCTTAGCAGGCCGCTAGACGTTAACCTAAACCACTACTACTAGTACAGTGCTAGCGGGTAGTTGTACTAGGCGCCTAGTACGGTTAGCCCAGCAAGCTTAAAGGTAAGCGGCGGGTTGCCTAAATATAAGCTTAGCATTTACATTAGTCGTAGCGGTAGCTATAGTGGGTGCATTTATGTTAACAGTAAAGGCGCCTATAGTTGCTACGGCGGTTACTACAGCGGTTACTACAATAGTGGCAGCTAAGGCGGCTGCTATAGCGGTTGTAGCTACGGCTGCGTGTCTAAGCGCTACACTAGCATCGCTAGCTAGTTCTACAAGTCGCTAAACTAGGCCATCGTTAGCCTAGTTGCTTCTACTATAGCTAAGGTTACGGCTTTTACAGTAGTTTTAAAGGCGGCGGCGGCGTTGGCAGCTACTAGCAACGCTAGCCTTTGTAGCGTTGCGTTGTAGTTTGCGGGTGACTAAGTGAAGTAGAGCTCTCTTTTAGTAGGGAAGTCTGTTTTATTACGCTGGCCAGTATACTAAAGGTACACCTTTACAAACGCTAGTAGCAAAAGATTTTTTACTAGTAGGCGGAAGGCTTAAAACAGTTCCGCTAACACTAGTTGTCCTAACACCGCTTTCTTGTTTGTAAGGGCGTTTAACGTTGGTTAGCACTAGCAGCGTACTACGCGGTAAAAGGCGGTTTGTGCTAGCTTTGCTTTTATGTCGTTGGTTAACTAGTACTCTTTTACCCGCTTGTACAACGCCTTTTACACTACTGTGTATTTGTTACTGTAAAATAAAAAGGCTATACACTGCTTAGCCTTGCTGTGGTTAACAGTGCCTTGTAGGCTAAAATCAATGATTAAGCGTTGTAAATCCGTCTAGGTTAACCCTAGCGGTGCTAGTGCTACGCACGTTGATTGATTTCTCCGCTTACGCTTGGCCGTTAGTAGGTTGGCTAGAGTCTTTAGTGCTACATGTCGCTTGCCGCTGTAGTCGGTTGCGTAACGGCTTAGGGTAACGGCCGGCGGTGTAATAGTTGGCCGTAGTCTTGTCGTAGTCGCTACGGCTTGTTTAGGGGACCGGTGTAAACGTGTTAGGGTTGTTGTTGCTAATACAGTTGCTTGTAGTAGCGGCTTATAGGTTGTTAGGTAAGGCGTATAGGTTAGCGTTACTAGGACAAGCGTAAGCTTACTGTCCTCTTCGTCTTTGTCGTCCTCTTTGTCCTTGTCGTCGTCGCTTAGCTATAGCATTGTTACAGCTGTTTTAGCAAGGTACGGCGGTTAGCCGTTTATATCGTCCTTGTCGTCCTTGTCGTTTTTGTCGTTTAAAATACTCTCTACACACGCGCCGTTTCCGTTAATCAAGTGCTAATTACGTGTACTTACAGTTAAGGTTATCGCGTCTTACTCGTCTAGTTCCTTATCGTTGTTAATCTTTGCTAGTTAGTAGTAATGTAGAATAACGTCTAAAGCTAAGGCAGTTGGCTTGTCCTCCTTATAAGTTATCACCTTAGCTTTATACTTTATTGCCAACGTTAAGTCCTTAACAACGGGTTTGTTACAATCGTCATTAGTTGTATACAAAATGTAGCCGTCTAGGTTGCGGCTTTCCACTTTGTTGGTGGCTGTCGTAGAAGAATTGTTAGACGTAAGGTCTCCTACAGTAAGCAACGTCTTTCTTACAGTTATAGTTAACAATGCTTGTTAGTTGTTGCTAATAGTTAACTGTTGTTAAAGTTTAGGTAGTTATAGGTAAAGTGACTATAATAAAATGGTTTTAAAAGAAAGGTTTAGTAAAATAAAGTTAGGCTACTTTTTACCTTTTAGTGGTAAATTGCTAAGAATAAAGAAAATAACAAAAGGGAGTAGTAAATAGTGGTTTACAGTTTGTTTAGATTTTTGTTAGTTTAAATTTACTGTAACAACTGTAAAAGCGTAGTTGAATTAAAAAAGTAGTGTGTTTAAAGTCAATAAAGAGGTTAAAGAAATAAAGGAAAATTCGTTTTAGTAGT
>JACBXF010000145.1:0-146543 GCA_014183025.1 Harringtonia lauricola | reverse complement strand
TTACTGGGCCGATCGGCTCGGGCACGATTCCCAAAGAACATTGGACGAGTTCGACTTGCTCCACCCCGCTTTTTATTTCAAAGTGAGGCCTGCTGGAGATGGTTTCCCTACTGAAGTTTCATGGGACGAAAAGAAGGAGACATTTACCGGGCTTGATTCTATGAATGAGAAGCAATTGTGCTTGGACTGGGGGTTGGTATGGGAGATGATGACCAACCCAGGTTCTAGCCACTTTCTTGAGCTGCCGTCCATGCCATAAATGAAACACGTATAAGGACAACTTGAGCTTTTGGAAACGCGAAGCGATATGAAGGAAACGACAAAACGGCAACAGATAGCTAAGCCCAGTATGTGCGATGCCCCGTGACCCTGTCGCTGCATCGACGCGAAATCTAGCGGCATGCCGCTGCCTGACTGTCCATTGGTGCCCGGGTGGCCTGCTATTAGGGGAAAGATGGGTTAGTCTAGCCGAGACAAACCTCTCGGAGGCTGCCTTGCTTTCTCGGAGGCTGCCTTGCTTCCTTCCCGAAACGCGCACCGTTCCCTGCAGGCTGCGCCATTTCTTCCTTTGCGCTGCTATGTAAGCACTCAGGTCAGTCGTTGGTCCTGAATCGCCTTAATAAGAGCCACTGTCGCGGCTACTGAGCGCAGTCTGCCCAATTCCCGGTACCTGAACGTGCGATAGTGCCCTGTTCAATTTTGTTTCACGCCATTGCAAAAGAATGAACCAAAAAGGACTCAAGAATGCAATCCAAGCTGTACAATGATCGGTTCACGACACACTTAAATATACGAAATGCTAGCCTCGCGGATTAATTCGGCAGTGGCGGAAACGGTGGTGTAACGGCGGCAGAAAATGTTTGGATCGACCAATCGACTGCCTCTTTTCTGCCGGCCTATTACATGTCGCCAATCAAGGCGTAGCTGTGCGTTTCTAGGGTCGTTCACTCTGTCACACCGTCTGCCAATCAAACGGCACTTTTTTGCCGTCATTTTGGCCCTGTCTGGTTTGTGTATGCTTGGCCTTTCCCGCCACCTTTCTCCGCCGAGTAAAAATAACCAAGCAGATCAAATCTCAAATAGCCGGTTTCCTAACAAACCGTCTAACAGCCATATGACTATCCATACACATCCACTCTTGCTGCATGTGCGATGCAAACAATGTACAACATTGGAGAAATCCATGACTGGCTAGGTAGTCGGCTCTTGGGTTCCCTCCTGTTTCCTCATGGCGCGTACAGCCGTGCCTTCTTCTCCCTGTTCTCGTCCCGCACGTTTTTATATTTCATCTCCTTCACCCGGCATCCCAGGCATCTGGATTACCCTACCACAGTAGTGATGTCTGGCACCTCACCTCGCCTGGCTCGCATACAAAAGAGCGTCTCCGACAACAATTATGCCTCGTCGATATAAAGTCTGCCTGGTCCATTTCTTCCGGCCAAAAAACATCTGCTCGGCCATTCCTCCGACAAGAAGCCAACCTTGTATCATTCCACTCTCCAGGGGTGTAGTCAGAACTGCGTTGTGGTTTTGTGACGTTTGGAACGATGTGGCTGTTGTTGATATAGGATGTGATACGGCGACCGTGGTTGGTGGTTTTCGGTTGGCTGCACGGCGGGGATTTCGCCTGCGACTTTGAGAAGGGCTAAACGATTCACAGGTTCTCGCCGCTTTGAGGCTCTGTCGCAGAGACCGACTCGCCACTCTGCCTGACAAGCCTCCTGCATCTGGCCCCGTGTGGAAGAGGCATGCAAGCCCATGTCACCAGGTTTCTCTTTGACTCGTGAACAACAAGATCATTCGGCAATAATAACAACATGCTCACGTCCGTCCCTGCAGTGCAGTTGTGCTGGCCAGCCGTCCTTGTTGGCCACGTCAGCTATCCACTGTTGGACAATGATGGAAAACCGTTCCCGTTATGCTAGAAAGCACAGAACGGTACAAAACACGATAAGTGCTCCTCTTCAGTTGAAACAGGGTCGCACCACGCACCGCGGATCATAAACACTGTATGTAGAAGACTATTTCGTAAGTGGAATTTCAAAGCATAGTATGGAGTCAAGACTGGTGAATGAACGACATCGGTATGCCATGGCTGTTTGTAAAGCAGCGAAGCTATCGCAGGTTGAATGCAGTTGGCCGTTTGCCGTGCTGGCTTCGAAGAGCTTGTTGGCCAAGTCGTGCAGGTAGCAGAGTGACAATTCTGGCTGGACTTGTATAACCCTATGCAGAAATGGGTAACTATGCACCATTTATGCCTTGCCAGGAAATGGGGTCCATAGCACGAGGATACTCTATTGACTGTGATTTCCCAAAGAGGAAGTCGCCGAAAATGGCAGGGATCACATATCGTCTACGCACGCATGCTTTGCTCAACACAACAAAGGTGCCAATGGAGAATATAAAATTTACTCTCGTCGTTGAAGTGGCTGTTGCTGACGAGTGACCTAAGATGCGTCTTATGGCCTTGTGCTAGACACACTTTAGCTTATACTAACTACATCCCGACGATATTTGTCTTTATATATCCTAATTTGGTTCTGTGCCGGCACAACAACAGGAGTTACCTCAGCCATTTTCTCCGCATGCCAAGGTAGCCAATTCCAATTGCGGATTGAATCCCAACACCTAAACGACCATCGACAATCTTGCATATACATTACTGGGGCCAACCTGTCTCCTGTCTGGCTGGGAGGCCTGCCAAGCCTCAATAGACCCTCGCCGCTTGGCCCATCATGCCAGCTGCGGAGTATCAGATTTCAGTCGCTCTTTTGAGGTTGCTGCTGGTTGCTCGTCGTTTTCCTGGTTTCTGAATCCTCTCGCGGCTCAGTCCCTTCTGATGGCCGCCTTGGATCTTCGCCTTCCACGCCTTCAACAGGCTGGGAGCTAGATTGCCTACAGGCTCCCAGGTTGGCTTCCATTCGACAAGGTAAAGCGTCTCATCGTCGACAACTTCTTGTCCAATGATTCCAATGACTTCCCATTCGCCGGGTGATTCTCCTCCCTTGCTCTGGCCATCTTCGTCACGCACCATCAGCATACAAAAGCCTGTTTCTTTGTTGGGAATGGAAAACGTTACAGTTGTCTGTCGATTTGCTGTCGTTGGCAGGGTCACCAAAGCACACATACTCCACCGCAGCCGGAACTGGAGTGCCCATGGTGGAAGAAACGGCCGAATCAGCATTCATAGACCCGGCTGTGGTGCAGCTGTCTTCTTCCGACAGATATTCCAAGAGATTGCTATTGTTGGCGGAAGCCAAGCCGGGGTCGGAAGGCGTGGGACGGTATTCATTTTGCTCGTTTCTCGCTACATTCCGAGCCTGTGTTGCGCTAGTACCCCGTACTGTGCTCGCAGCAGCGGTATTTTCTTGTTCGTCTACATCCTGTCGGTAAGCGCACCCAGCGGCCGGTACATCTGCCATGCCTGGACCAATGTCGCCGGCTGTGGCGGCGAAGGTGAGCTTTTGGTGGACGGAGTCAACCTGCGTCATACATGGATGCTGCTCTCTGCGACTGCCAGTTGTCTGTGCTTCTTGCTGCCGTTGATTGAGCTCTTCAATGGATGGGGGGATACTGCCACGGTGCTGGCCGAGCCTAGCCACTGGCATGGTCCCAGGCCTTCTGTTTTTGTCTTTGGATTTCTTATATGCAGCCGCGTTGTAGTACTGGAATTGTAGGGCCATGGCGGATGAGAATAGGAAATTTCAAATATTCAAACGAATCTGCGAGGTGGGTGCTGAAGACAAAGGAGCGCGTGCTATGCAACTGGAAGCTGTCGGGTGCGTGTGGTATTTATACCGCGCAGGCGCGTCCCTGGACCAAAAAGGCGCGCCTTTCCTAGCCTTGGAAGCCTCGGACCAATCAAGGAAATTTGGGAGGAAGAATGTCAATTTCCTGTTTGGGGACTTGCCTGCCTGTCTTCCACCTTCCTTTTCTGACACCCGTGCCGAGCTCGGATGACTGTACGAAACCAGACCACTCGAGGCACATGGAAGGGTGAGTGGAGCATGGACGATGCCACTTCCAAAACGAGTAACCAGATTTGTTTTTGCATAAGACAAGCCCGCTTGGCACATGGAGAGGACCGATGCAGAAGACAGGGCGGCGGAACCCACCGTCAACGCGGATTCTCCCCACCACTGCCCAGTCAAGGACACCGGTGACCATATCTGCCGTCGTCCATCGGCCACGCCGAGATTAAAGGAATGGAGGTGACAATTCACATTATGCAGTCGCAGACCGCAGGCGCGACGACCCCTTCTAGAGCGGCAAGGCGTGGCTGTTGTACATCGGCCACGCCGCGGTTGGATTGCTATGGGTGATCAAACGAAGATCACAAGGTCACAGTATATCAGCCTAGAATAGTAGCATATAGGCAACAGCCATGACACGATGCTGCGCGACAGCGATGCGAGGGTTGTTCTTCAGATGAGGGCAAAACGGAGGGGGGGGAACGGTGGTGCTATGGCAACTGTGACGGGTCAGCCAATTAAAATGTACAGTTCTGCCGGCATTATTTTCGTAGTGGACGTGACTCAGCCGCGATTACTGAGGAGGGGTTTTCGCCGCACCAAGTGGGGCGCGATTTCCTGAACGAGAAGCCGCCAAAAATGGCAGGCAAGCCACGCGGAAGAAAATAACTATTAAAAATAATATTATTTTAAAGTAATATATATAATAAAAAATCGTTAAAAAAGTAAAAAAGTACTTAAAAAAAGTTAATATAACCTTACTTAATAAATATATTTATACTTTATTATAAAAAAGTAGCCTAAGGCTTTAATATTATAAAGTAAGGCTATAGTAAAAAGAGGGGCTTAACTATAAGTTAAAGAGTTTATTTTTAGTAATAAAGTTATTACGTAAACTTTAACTTACTTCTTTTTAGTCTATTACTAAAGAGAAGCCTGTTATTTATACAAAGCCTAACCTTAAAGTCGCCGACGGTCGCCGACTAAGGCGAGCCTATATAACGACACTAGTAAGGCGCGAAGATTAGTCTTAGCGTCTGTCGCCGAGCCGTTAAATTTGGCCCGGTAAGGGCTAGCGTATGCGTTAGGCCCGTTTAGCGATAGTCGTTAAAGCGTACGGGCTTATTCGGCTTCCGTCGCCTGTCCGAAACCCCGATTATTTAACCCGTATACACGTGCTGTTCAGCCTTATATATTTTACTTAACTATAGCCTTTAAGAGTTTAAGCGACCTTTTACTACTTTATGTTTTTGTAATCGATATCCTTATAATAATAAAGAAAAGGCCTTAACGTAAATATTAATTTAAGATTAAATAAAGGCTTATAAAAAAAAGGTAAAAGAAAAAGGTAAAGGGTAAGTAATAATAATATTTACTACTTAAAACACTTATTTAAATAGGTTAATTTAAAACTAAATTACTTAAAAAAAGTATTAGTTTAATATTATAAAATATATAACTATAATAACGCTTAGTTTAGTTAAAAATTAAAGCTTTAAAGGTAAATTATTAACTTAAAGATTAAAAAACTAAAGGAACCTGTAGTAGAAGAAACATTATAAGATTAACGTTAATAACGTAAACACTATACTATTAAAAAAACAGTGTAAAAAGTACTAAAACTTTAATATAACTAAAGAAATAACTTAAATGTCACGGCTGGCAGGCAGACAGGTAGGCAGGGACGAGATGCAGTATATTTAGAATGGCTAGTCTTCTACAGAGGTGCAGGTAGGGGTCAGGTTGTAAACGAAGACGTAGCTCAAGGAGCTACGTTCAGGGGGCGGCTGCGGGTCTACTAAATCTCTGCGATAGCGGTGTATAGCGGCAGTAACCAGGCTGCCCGGCTGGCAGCGACAGCTGGCAGACGGGTGTTAGGAGGCCTGGCACGGCGGTCCGTGACATTAAACTTATAATAAACTAAATACTTAATATTAAAACGTTACCTTTTAACAAAAGAGTAAATTATAAAGATATTAGTTATAAAACTGTAAAGTAGTAAAAGGTTACCTAAACTCTTATAAATTATAGTTACGTAAGGTGTATAAAGCTACAAACGACATATACATACAAGTTAAATAATTAAGGTTTTAAACAAGTAACGGAAGCCGAATAAGCTTAACTAATCCGGCGACTATCGCTAAACGGGCCTAACGCATACGCCAGCCCTTACCGAACTAAATCTAACGGCTTAGCGACAGACGCCAAGACCGATCTTCGCGCCCTGCTAGAGTCGTCATATGGGCCCGCCTTAGTCGGCGACCGTCAGCGACTTTAAGGTTAGACCTTCTTTTTTACTATAGCCTTACTTTATAATATTAAAGCCTTAAGCTACCTTTTTACAATTATTTCGTCTTATATTATATTTTATATAGTGTTATACTTAATCTTTGTCTTTACTATCTTATTTTACTCTTTAATCTTTTGTATTTTAATCTTTTACGTTATTGTTAAGTATATTACTTTGTTTATTTTATAAACAAGATTTTTTACTAATTAGTAACTAAAATAACGTTATGTAAAACTTAAATAACTATTACCGTTAAGGTGTTTAAGCCTGCTTTAGTAAGTAAGGCTATAAAGGTTGTGTTATTTAACGCTCTCGTTATACTAGTTGTTTTAAACAATCTTAATAATGTTTTTGTTTAACGGCTATAGGCTATTAAACGCGCCTTTCCTTTTGTTAACATACGCTTTTTAAGCGTTTCGTTTAACTTGACACCTTACTTATATTATATAATATAGCTTTATTTTAATATTAAAACGTTAAACTGTGTTATTACGCCTAGTACTTATAGTTAGTCCTATACTATATGTACGGCTAGTTTTATTAAGTGTATGTTAGTAAGTCGCTTAGGCGTTATGTTTATTCCTTTACTAATAGTATAGCTTAAATCCTAGATTCCTTACTTAAAATTACTTCCACTATTTAAGTTGAAGGTAAAAAGCTTTGTAAAGAGATTAAGGACTATAGTTTAACCCGCCTTAATTACATTAGTACTAAAATCTAAGCTGACAAGGCTTACTACTAGGATATCTTAACCTAGTTAAGGTAGTTAGCCCTTTATAAGCAATAGTTTAAAACTATTACCTTATTTAAAAATCTTTTAGCTTATTATAACATAGCTAAGGCTTTAACTACTTTTATTAATAAAAGCTGTATTTAAACAAGGCTACTTTATACTATAGTCTTTTAATTAAAAGTTGTAAGTAGTTTTACTGCTTTTACCGTGTTATACTAATTAAAGGTAAACCAAAGAGGGTTTTAAGCCTATAAAAAGCGTTATTAAGCTTTTTAATAGTATAAAGGTAACGTAGTAAACATACTTAACAACATAAGTATACTACTAGCTACTATAAAGCTTTTTATAAGTATCTAACCGCCGTAAATAATAAAAAAGGTACTAATGTCTTACTTTAATAGTACTAACCTGTAATTAAAATGTTTATTATAACTATAAAGGTGCTTTTCAACTATTTAAACTACGCTACGTAAGAAAAGGTTGTTTTTACCTAATAAAAGTGTAAGGATATTAGTTACGAAAATGTAAGGCGATAAAAAGTCGCCTAAACTCTTAAGGGCTATAGTTAAGTAAGATATACAAGGCCACGAACGGCACGTGCATGTAGGTTAAATGATTAAGGTCTTGGACAAACGATGGGAGCCGAATAAGCCCGCGTGCTTTAGCGACTATCGCTAAACAGGCTTAGCGTATACGCTAGCTCTTGCTAAACTAAATTTAACGGCTTAGCGACAAACGCTAAGACTAATCTTTACGCCTTACTAAAGTCGCTGTATAAACCCGCCTTAGTTAGCGACTATTAGCGACTTTAAGGCTAGGCCTTATATAAATAACGGGCTTTTCTTTAGTATTAGATTAAAGAGAAGTAAGTTAAAGTTTACGTAATAACCTTATTACTAAGAATAAACTCTTTAATTTACGGTTAAGCCTTTCTTTTTACTATAGCCTTACTATATAATATTAAAGCTTTAAGCTACCTTTTTATAATTCTTTAACTTCCTTTTTAAAAGGATTATAAACCGTCACTATAATATTAAAAACTAACTTACGTAATGTTAGTAAAGCGTTAAATAATTTAAATAATAAAGAAAGACCTTTTAATTCGATTAAGGATACTTTTTAAGTAACTAAGTTTAAATTACAACTAACTATTACGTTTAAAAAAGTAACGGTGCTGTTTACCTTAATTATTCCTACTTTTAGCATTAAAGCCGTAAAACCGCTAGCTTTATTAACTGATATACTTGTAAGCATTATAAATTTGTTTATCGTAACACTATAGACGGTTACCTAGTAAGCTACCGCCTAAAAAACGGACTGTATAAAAGACGAGTTTAACTTACACGTACTAATCTATAATATAAAGACCTTTATGGAAGAGTTTACTACGATATTATAAATAAAGATTAAAAACAAAGTAGTAATAAACGGCTTAAAACTAACAACAATCGATTTAGTTTACAACAATACTAAAATAAAGGTAAGGAGGTAGTTACTAATAGTAAACCTAACAACCTTAACGTAATAAACACTACGTTAATAAAGACGTATACTTACTTTAACTATAAAAAGCTAAGGTGTATTACACGTAACTGTTAAGCTTTTAAAAACAATAACTTAGTAACTAGTAAAAAACCTGTAATAGTATAAAACGTGTAAGTAACGGCTATAGTGGAAGAGCTTTCGTTAAACGATAAATTAAAAAACGATTAGTAGTAAAAGCAGGATTTAACACAGCCTCTACTACCCCCCCTTAATAGCGGAAACAAACTAAAAAGCTTAAACTATAACCTAACCCTCCCCTTATAGCTTAAGCTAGGATATTATACTAAACGCGTTAGATAACTACGTTAGCGTAACTTAACACCGCCGTTAGTATAAGTATAATTAACCTTTAGCTTATCTAATAGCTAAACCTCCCTACTATAAAAATTATTACGCTTATGTTTTACAAAGTTACTAATAAACGGTATTAAAAATCGATAGTATACCTCTTACCTTTAACGCGTTATAACAATAAGAATTAAAAGTAAAAAGTAATCATACTATACTATAAGCTCGACTAACTAAAAAGCACGCCGTTAATCCTACTATTAATAAAAAACATAAGCGTTTACAGTATACGTATTAACATGTTTACCGCTACATAAGAATTTAAGACTTATATTAAGTCGAATCCTAACTCTTTTATAAGGATGCTTTTAAGAAAAAACGGTTACTACTAAATCGTAGTCTTTAACGTAAGCTTAAACGTAAATAACTTAGTAATAGTAAACCACGTTTACCTAACAAAGGAATTTAACGTCTTTTTATTAAATAAGGATTAAGAAATAAAAAATCCCTTAAATAACCTAACACCCTTATATATTACTTAGTATAAGGACATTACCTTAGCTATAACCGTAAAGAGCCTACTAATGTTAAAGGGCGTAAAGTACTCAATTAACATTATAAAAGGCTTATAGCCGCCGTTTAAACTAATTTATCCCTTATTAACAGTCTAGTTAAAAGAACTATAAACGTATATTTAAGAGAACCTTTAAGCGGAACGTATACAACTATCCGTTAGCCTAGCAGGCTCCCCTATCATTTTTATGTTAAAAAAGAACGGTAGTTTACACTTGTGTGTTAATTACTAAGGGTTAAATTACGTAACGATTAAGAATCATTGCCCGTTACTACTTATTAAAGAGCTTATAAATTAACTAGTAAGCATAAAGGTATTCTTTTAAATAAACTTTATAAAAGCGTACTTGTCACGGACCGCCGTGCCAGGCCTCCTGACACCCGTCTGCCAGCTGGCGCTGCCAGCCGGGCAGCCTGGTTACTGCCGCAATACACCGCTATCGCAGAGATTTAGTAGACCTGCAGCCGCCCCCTAAACGTAGCTCCTTAAGCTACGTCTTTGTCTACAACCTAACCCCTACCTACACCTTTATAAAAGACTAGCTATTTTAAATATACTACATCTTATCCCTACCTACCTGTCTGCCTGCTGGCTGTAACATTACGTAGCTCCTTCCCATAGGTGCCAACAAGATGCCTGCAATCCTAAAACCCTCTGCCATGCCTTTTGGCTTGGAAGACTTTGCTAATTCAATAGCCGCCGATCCTAGGGCTTGGATAGCTTACTTCCAAGCCACTTACGAACTTCTTTGCTAGCAAGACAAAGAATTAACTACCGTCTACACCGAACTTACCGTTGTTAATAGCCGCCTTAAAGAGAGCCGCTACTTTGTTAAAGGCCTAACTAAACAACTACTTGACGCGTGTATAAACCTTAAGCACCTCTACTGTTTACAAGCCTTAACTATACCTACCCCCCCGTCTGCCTCCCCTCTACCCTTGTCTACTAACGTTAGCGAAGGTTAAGCTTTAACATTACATCTTTTAACTCCTTTTAAACCTTCCTTAACTACCCGCTTTAAAAAGCTACCCAACCCTAACAAGTTTAACGGTACTCGCTTAAACTTCCGCTACTTTAAACAAGCTATACAAGACAAACTAACCGTTAACGCTAACCGCTTCCCTACTCTTGTCTTCTGCTTAGTTTATACAACAGGCTGCCTAATAGGCGCTGCCTACATGTAAATTCTCCTATACTGCCAGAATGATTACAAGGTACTCTACAACTACTATAACATTTTAGAAATCCTTAACCAAGCGTTTGAAAACCCTAACCTAGTTTAAAACTCTTGTTAAAAACTACTTCGTTACTGCTAAACAAATAAAGACTTCAACACCTTTTTTACTAAATTCCAACGGCTTGCTATAAAAGCCAAAATACTCGACAAACAGCTTTAAACCATCCTAAAAAATGCTATTTCTTGTAAGCTGTACTAACATTAAATTTATACTAATACTCCTACACTTGACTATTACGGCTTTGTAGCGTTATTACAATCTTTAGACAACCACCGCCTTTGCCTAAACGCCTAAGGCTCTCTCTAGCGCCCTTCCGCCGTAAACACCACCCCTACCCGTACTTCCTAAACGCCTATTACAACGTTAACTCCCTTACTCTCTACCTTGTTCACCAAGAAGCCTAACGCCGCTCCGCTTTCCAACCTAATAGACCTATCTCACCAACGCTACGGCACTACCCGCCAAGACTGTAGCGAGTGTTACCGTTACAGGTCGAAAGATCATTTTGTAGCCGCCTACCCGTACCCTAACACCCGCAACCCTTAGACGCTTAGCCTTTATAACGCTGGCGTCCCTAACCTTACCGCCTTGTCCCAACACTCCTTTAATAGCCGCCGTCACTACTTGCATAACCGCCGCTCCCACCGCTCTCCCAACTTCCACTCCTCTTAACAACCGTTAAAAGAAAGAGTACGCCTAAACTAAGCTGTGTCTTAAGCCCGTCATTTAACACACCCCCTACTGTTATTCAAATCTCCTTTACCGCTACCTATAAACTTTCTATTAAGGAAGAATACAACTAACACTCTAACCTAATAATCCTACCTACCAAGCTAATAGTAAAGGACTAGCCTACTCTTTTAACGTATGCCTTAACTAACTATAACGTTAAGGGAAAAGCCTTTATTAACGTTAACTAAGCCTTTTGCCACCACTTGTCCTTACACTATTTATACAACCTGTTTAATATTAAAGTGTTTAATAAGAAAGCCACTAAAGCTAGTAAGTACAAGTACTATATACACGCTAGTTTGAAAATTAAAGACTATTACTAAAAAAACGTCTTATTTTTTGTTACTTAACTAACGCACTACCCTATTATGTTAAGAATGCCTTAGTTAAAACAACACAACCCAACTATCTATTTCGCTAAACACTTAATTACCTTTAATAGCAAGTACTACTACACTAACTACAATATCCCGTCCTACCCTAAGAAAGTCTACACTCTATACACTATCCTAAAAAAAAGCCGCCCAACATATCAAAACCAACGCCTACTAACCCTCCGCTATATAAACATCGCCTTAATCTTAAAGAAAAAGGCTACTACTTATACTTGTTAAAAATCCTGCCGGTTTTACACTACTACCTTAAACTCCCTAGACCAACTTTTAGGCGCCTTAAAAGCTAGGCCGCCACCCTTTGTTTTACCGCTAAAGATCGCCGACTTTGCTAACGTCTTCTCCCCCTAAAAAGCTAACAAGCTGCCTTTGTATTGCCTGATAGACTACTACATTACGTTAAAAGAGGGCGTCGTACTGCCGTACAGCCCTCTCTACTCTATATTACAAGAAAAGCTCCGTGTATTACAAGAATGGCTAAATGAGAATCTTTAAAAAGGATTTATTCGGCCGAGTTCGTCTTTTGTCGCCTTCTCTATCTTGTTTATAAAAAAGAGCGACGGCAGCCTACGCTTTTACGTTAACTACCGTGCCTTAAACGCTGTTACTATTAAAGACTAATACCCGCTACCCCTAATTAAAGAGACCTTAAACAACCTGTCTAGAATAAAATACTACAGTAAGATAAATATCGTCTTTGCCTTTAACAAGCTCCGTGTTAAGGAAGGAAAAGAGTACCTAAACGCATTTTACACTCGATTTAGCCTGTTTAAAAGCCTAGTTATGCCATTTAAGCTTACTAACGCTTTGTTAACCTTTTAGCATTATATCAACGCCTCTCTACAAAAACTCTTAAACTTAATATACACTACATACCTAAACGACATCCTAATCTATAGCCAGACCTGTAAAGAACACACTAAACACATTCGCATAGTTTTAACACGCTTACGTAAGGCTAGCCTATACGCTAAGATCTTTAAGTGTAAATTTTACTATACTAAAACCAAGTTCCTAAGCTTAATTATAGGCTGTAATAGGGTTTAGATAAACCCTACTAAAACACAAACTATTTAAAACTAGCTTGTCCCAACCTACCTAACTAACGTACAAGCCTTCCTTAGCTTTACGAATTTCTACTAACAGTTTATTACTAATTTCTTAAAGACTACCGCTCCGCTTACCCGCCTAACGAAAAAGGATACACTTTTTATATAGGACAACACCTACTCCACCGCCTTCCAAACACTAAAAGACCGTTTCGCCGCCACCTTTATACTAGCCCACTTTAACTAGGAAAAAGACGTAATCTTAAAAACCAACTTGTTTAACTATGTGTTTACCAGGGTAATGTTGTAATACAGCAACAACAACGTCCTCTACTCCGTTGCCTTTTTTTTAAAAAAGCTAACTACCACTAAATACAACTACGAAATCTATAACAAAGAGTTGTTTACTATTATTTGCTATTTTAAAGAATAGCGCCCTAAGCTAAAGGGGGCTCCCTTACCTGTTAAAGTCCTAACCGACTACCGAAACCTAAAATACTTTACCTCTACTAAGCTGCTTAACCGCCGCCAAGCCCGCTAGTCTAAGTTCCTATTCCACTTTAACTTCTAAATCCACTACCGCCTTAAAAAGCAAGGTGCTAAGCCTAACTCCCTAACACAAAGATTAAAAGATCTCTATAAAGAGAGGGATACACGCCTCCTACACCAAAGCCAAACGGTCTTAAAACAGCAAAACCTTGCCTTAAACCTTTAATTTTATACACTACTCTTACCTTTTAACCTACACAACCTATTTTAACAAACGTACAAAGCCAACCCAATCCCCCGTTAAGCCCTAAAAGCCCTAGCCAACCTAAAGACACACCGCCTACCCACCCTAACCCTTACAGAGTGTACCAACCGCAACGGATACTTGTACGTACGAGACCAAATGTACGTCTTTAACTACAACGACCTAAAAGCCAACCTACCCTACCGCTACTATAACCACCCAGCCTTAAGCCACCCCAGCCGCTTTAAGACATATAAATTACTGTTTTACAAATACTACTAGCCTAGCATAGTTTACTACATTGCTTGTTAGGTAAGGAAGTGCTATACCTACTACAAAGCCGCCCTGTTTTAAGACGGTTAAAAAAGACTTCTACACCCCTTGCCTATTCTTAATCAAGCCTAACGTAATATCTCTATAGACTTTATTACGCACCTGCCTAAAAGCTACGGCTATAACGTTATTATAGTCGTGGTTAACTAGTTAACTAAGATACACTACCTAATCCCTTGCTACGGAACCTATAGTGTAAAGGACGCTGCCCACTTATACCTAAACTACGTTTAAAAGCTTTACAGCTTACCTACAACGATTGTGTTAGACTAAGGAACACAATTTATTGTAGAATTCTAGCGTAGCCTTGCTTACTTGTTAAAGATTACGCCTACTTTGTTTATAGCACACTATTTTAAGACTAACAGCTAAACGGAAAGAATTAACTTTGTTTTAGAATAGTACTTTTACGCTTATATAGCCTACTTGTAAAATAACTAAAATGTATAGTTACTGTTAGCCGAGTTTACTAATAACGTCCACTACTCTAAAACTACTAGCTTGTCCTTATTTTACGTTAACTATAGCTTTAAGCCTTAGTTAGGTTTTAAGCCTATTAAAGACCTGCCTAACACACTACAATCCTAAAATACTGCCCGCTTTACTGCCTACATAAAGGAGATTACTAAGTTAGCCTAAAACGAAATAGCCGCCATATAAAACCGCTATAAAGAGTAAGCCAACCAACACTAACAGCCCCCTTACCTATTTAAAGAAGGTAAGTATGTTTAGCTAAACGCTTACACCCTAACTACCACCCGCCTAACGAAAAAGCTAAACTAAAAAAACCTTAGCCTATACCGTATCTCTAAAGTTGTTAGCCTATATACCTACAAGTTAAACCTACCTACCTCTATCCACGTCTACCCTGTCTTCTACGTCTTCCACCTCCGCTACGCCAACACCTTTAACCTAATCCCTAGCCAAATACGCCCGCCACCACCACACGTCGAGATTGCCGGCAAAACCGAATACAAAGTCGCGGAAGTCTTAGATTCCTTCTAAGAGCGTCGCGGCCGTAGCCGCCACCCCCGCCTAAAATACATTGTCTACTAAACTAAATACAAAGACTTAACCACTAAACCCGCTAAATACCTAGCAAATGCCAAGCAACTGCTAAATAACTTCCACTACTACTATTCTAATAAGCCTAAGCCTTAAGCTTTTAACCTTGACAGAGCTCGGTCGTTAAGAGGAGAGTACTGTTACGGACCGCCGTGTTAAGCCTTCTAACACCTGTCTGCCAGCTAGCGCTACCAGCCGGGCAGCCTAGTTACTACCGTGATACACCGCTATTGCAGAGATTTAGTAAACCCGCAGCCGCCCCTTAAACGTAGCTCCTTAAGCTACGTCTTTGTCTACAACCTAACCCCTACCTACACCTTTATAAAAGACTAGCCATTCTAAATATACTACATCTCGTCCTTACCTACCTGTCTGCCTGCCGGCTGTGATAGTACTACTATATCTACGTTAAGGTAAAAGACTAATAAAAGACTACGTTTTACATAAAGTACGGTTATTTTAAGTATAAAGTGTTACCTTTTAAACTTACTAATACTCTTACAACATTTTAAGCTTACATTTATATAACACTAGCTAATTTACTTAATGTTTATTACGTTGTATACCTTAACAATATTTTAATCTTTTTAAACTTAAAAAAAAAGTATAGAAAGTATTTATAACAGGTATGTAAAAGGTTAAGGAAGGTAAAGCTGTATATTAAAAAGTTTAAGTATGCTTTTTTTAAGTAAAAAGTAAACTTCTTAAGATATATTATTAAAGTTAACGGTATCTAAATATGTCTTAGATTTGTCATTAAGACCCACTTATATATAAAATATATTAACGTGAAGTAGATTTTCCGCTGATCATAAAGGTGGTAACAAAATGTCCGTAGCTTATACGGTTAAAGAGATATAACACTATATAGCCTAACCGGCTATATTAACAAACTTAACTTTATTACCGTTGTTAATCGCGTAAATCTAGTCCTTAATTTTCACTATAGTAAACTCCTTTATAAGGGTTTTTACATTATAGATTAGTGCGTGTAAGTTAAATTAGTCTTTTATATAGTTTGTCTTTTAAGTAGTAGCTTATTAAGTAACTATTTATAATGTTATAATAAACAAATTTATAATATTTATAAGTATATTAGTTAGTAAAGCTAATAGCTTTACGGCTTTAATATTAAAAGTAAGAATAGTTAAGGTAAGTAACGTTATTACTTTTTTTAAGTGTAGTAGTTAGCTATAATTTAACTTTAACTACTTAAAAAGTATTTTTAATTAACTTAAAAGGTCTTTCTTTATTATTTAAGTTGTTTAACGCCTTACTAACATTATATAAGTTAATCCTTAATACTAACGTAATCCATAAGCAAGCGACGCACATAAGCAAACGACGCACTCCCTCCCAAATTACCACAATTTATCTTTAAACCACATTTTTATCACAACAAAAAATAAAATCAAGTTCAATTAAAAGCAAGGTATTTCTCGCTATCAAGTCTATTTACAAAAACCAAAGAAACAGCATTAGAGCAATGGCAAGGACCTATAACATCCTTGAAGCGACCCTTCGTTACAGAATGAATGGCCGACGCGCTCGACAAGATGTCTGCACCAATTCGATGAAATTGACGGAGCTAGAAGAAAATACTCTTTTAATGTACGTCTTAGACTTGGATGCGTGTGGATTTCCGCCCCGGCTTGCTAATGTGGAAGATATGGCGAATATCCTTCTAGCTAAACGCGACTCTGGACGTGTTGGAAAGCTTTAGGCTTTAAACTTTGTAAAGCGACAACTAAAGCTTTAGACGCGTTTTAATTGTGTATACGACTATTAAAGAGCCCTTTGCGAAGATTTTGACAAAATAAACGCGTGGTTCGAGCTTGTATAATACATAAAAGCCAAGTACGGTATTTAGGATGTAGATTTGTACAACTTTAACAAGACCGGCTTTGTAATAAGCATTATTACTTTGTTTACAGTTGTCTCTTGCGTTAAAAGATGTAGTAAAGCAAAGACGGTCTAGCTTAGTAATTGGAAATAGACTATAGTAATCTAAGGAGTAAATGTAAAGGGTTGGTGTATTCCCTTGTTTATTGTGTTAAAGGGAGCCTACCACCTTTCCAATTAGTACACTAAATGTAACCTTTTATACAATTGGGTTATTAAACCGACTAAGAATGGATAGACCAACAATAAGACAGGCTTAGACTAGATTCGGTATTTTAATACATATACTGCCTATTGTATAACAGGTGTATATTGTATGTTAGTGGTTAACAGTTACAAGAGCCATTGATTAGCTAGGTTTGACACATTTTGTAAAGAGAAGAACATAATCACTATCTTTATACCACTACACTCATTTTACTTACTTTAACCTTTTAACGTTGCATGCTTTAGTCTACTAAAGCGGGCGTATAGGCGAAAGATTAAGGTGCTTATAAAGTTACATATTAGCTATGTAACTAAGCTTAAGTTTTTAATCACCTTTTAGTCTACCTTCTACACTGTTTTTACAAAAGAAAATGTTAAGGCTAGATTTAAAGAAGCAGGGTTAGTACCCTTGCATCCATCGGTGGTCTTGTTTAAGCTGGATGTGAATCTACGGACTCTAACACAAACCAGTTCCCTTTAAGCCAATGGCAACCCTTAAGTCTCTTAAACGCTGTACAACTTAACAAAGGCCGGCTTGCAATCTACTTTTATTAAAAGTCGGATTGCTCGTTATTAAAGCAGCTCCCCGACACCTATTTATAACGCTGTTAACCAAATTACAAAGGAAGCGAAGGCAATAATACACAAGGTAGCCCTTTTAAAATCTAAGAACAAGATGCTTTAGGAGGCCAACAATGCCTTAAGCAAACGGCAAAGGGCAAAAAAGACACTTATCTAGAAAGGAGGAAGCTTAAGTGTAAGGGATGGACAAGGCCTACTGGTCCAAAAGGATGTGAATAAGCAGCTAGAGCAAGATATGCGTAAGAATAGTAGTCGTTTACAGACGACTGCGCCGACTGTTCAGTACTGTAGCATTTGTGGCAAAGCCGGACACAATGCGCGGACTTGTAATGATGATTCAATAATAGTAGTAGGATTTAGCTTTAAATAGTTTGAATTGATTTTTTTTATTGTGGTGGTACTATGAAGCCATTGTAGTTGTAGATGTGGTGGAAGTGCGTCGCTCGCTTATGTGCGTCGCTTGCTTATAGATTACGTTATAATAATAGTTTATAATCTTTTTAAAAAAAAAGTTAAAAAATTGTAAAAAGGTAGCTTAAGGCTTTAATATTACAAAGTAAGGCTATAGTAAAAAAGAAAGTTTAACCGTAAGTTAAAGAGTTTATTCTTAGTAATAAGGTTATTACATAAACTTTAACTTACTTCCCTTTAGTCTAATACTAAAAAGAAGCCTGTTATTTATACAAGGCTTAGCTTTAAAGTCGCCGACGGTCGCCAACTAATGCAGGCCTACATAACGACTTTAAAAAAGCGTAAAGACCAGTTTTAGCGACTGTCGCCGAGCCGCTAGATCTAGTCCGGCGACGGCCGGCGTATACACTAGGCCTGTTCGGCGATAGTCGCCAGATTAGTCGGGCTTATTTGGCTCTCGTCGCTTGTCCAAGACCCCGATTATCTGACTTGTATGTACGTGCCGTTCGCGGCCTTGTGCACCTTAGTTAACTATAGTCTTTAAGAGTTTGGGCGACCTCTTGCCGCCTTACGTTTTTGTAACCGATATCTTTATACTATATTAATAATACTAAACCCTTCCTTTATTTACAACTATACTAACTTAATAAATAGTTAACTAAACTTTAAACACCGGTAATAAAACTTTAAACACTTAAAAAAAGATCTTTGAAAAGCCTAATTACCTGTTAATAAGTAAGGAAAGTAAGTATTATACATAATAATTAAAAGAAAAAAGACGTAGGACGAGTAGGGTGATAAGTAGTAGGCGATGTTATTGTGTAATTAGATAGATACTACGTAAGTATAGTGTAAACAAGCCCTTTAGGCTTAACGCCTTTAGGCGGAATAAACTTCTCTCTTTCTGTTTATATATTTTATAACTTGTATATCGTAATTCGATGCCTTTATCTCCTTAAAGCCGAAAATATAACTTTTTTATAGGGATTTGTTAACTTTTGTATACGTCCCCTCCCCCCTTACACCCCCCCAACACCCCCCTATCTCCCTACCACAACCTTATACATCGCGTACAAGACGTAAACAAATGGAAAACTGTATGTAATTCTGTCTCTTTTTAAACAGGAAGTGGTAGTCTATACTGTAACTATCGTTATGGCTAAAAAACGTAAAACTACGCTGTTAACTAGTAATAAAGTTAATAACTTAAAGCGGCCTTATACCTTTCCCCCTTTATCGCTATTAAAACCACTACAGTACCTTATAATAACTACTTTATTAAATGATTATAGGCCTACGCTTAAGCTTGTAATACTTTTACCTTTTACTTATTAAATCTTTATATTACCTTTTACACTACTTAATATTTTTATACTTTTTTACCCTTTTTTTTAGTAAAAGAATAGGTTGTTTATATTAACAAGCGTTATTAAAAGTACTAGTAGCTTACCTATTTAAAAGAAATTTACTTATTCCTTAAAATCTTAATTTATATAACCTATTGTCTTTTACCTTTTATAAAAAAGTACTAGGATACCTTATTAATAGCTATAGTACACCTTAACACTAAATTTATATCCTAAGACTGCTTTTTTAAGCTACACAACTGCTTTTATACATAAGACACTATAAACAACGTAACAACATCTTTTATATTTAGTAAAATTAAGGGTTAAAGCGACTATATTTAAAATATAACTACTACGTATTAAAGGCCCTTATTTAATGTTAGTGTTAACAAAGTTATAGTTTAGTTTACTAGTAAAAGTAAAGATATTATGTATTTACTAAGTAAGCCTATTCTTATTAGCTATAAAGTTTAGGTTATTATAAACTTTAGTTACTTTTTTAAATAGATTTGTTACTTAAAAGGAAATAGCTTAGTTAACCTTAATAATAATAAATATTTGTTTTTAACATTAACGTAAGCTATTATAATCGATCTTTTAAAAAAACTCTTTATACTATTATTACTATAATATAAATACTACTACTTTATAAATAATTTATTTATAACACTTTAACTGTTTTATACTTTTTAAAAGAAAGGATTTGTAGTAATAAAGACTACTTAACTTAACCGGATTAACAGTGTGTAGTTAGTAAAGTTAAAGGTATAGGAAAAATCACAGGATTTTATATAATAAAGCACACTTTTTACTTAAAAGTATAAATAAAACAACGTTATATAAATAAGCTTTAAAGATAATGTATTTATGCTTTTATTAAGTACTTTTTTTAACGGTTAAAAAGACTTTATTAAAAGGCTTTATTACCTACCGGTTAAGTCGTTAACAAGTATAAAGACTATACAAACGCCCTTTAATAACTAACTAATAAAAGTCTTATTTATTCCAACTATTATTAATCTATATAACTATAATATAAATAGCGTTAATATTAACAATTAACTACGTATAAATTATACTCTTTAATAACTTATACAACGTAGTAGGTAATAAGCAATCCGTTTTAGTCTTCTTTTAAAAGTTATTATTATAAATTTATATTTATTATAATAACGTAACCGGTAGTCTTTTATTAACACGTAAAGCGTATTTTAAAAGCAGCTATATGTAAGGGGCTTACCCGCAATAACTACTGCTCAAGGGGGCCTAAAGGAGATAACATTAATCGTATAGAACAAGAGGAAGAGATCTAGATACAGGTAGAGTTCCTTATCCTTATATAGCCCCCTCCTTATGCCGGTGGCGGTAAGGTCTAATTGGGCATGCGTGTAGGCCCCGCCCATCCGTAGAGTTGCCGGGAAGTTGCCGTAAAGTTGTCGGGCACCGGTTACGTGTCTGTTTATGATAATCTGCCTTAAGGCTTAGGCAAAGCCTAAGCCCTTCACATGCCTCCTTCTCCGCCTCTTGTTTTTCCTTTATGTTTACGTGCTTAAATAAATTGGATCGTCGTCTTTTAAAGTGTTAGTCTTTGTTGATCCTCCTTTAATTATACTTTTACGATTTTGTTTAGCAATAATTATGGCGAGCGCGAATCGTGGTTGTAACAAGGTCGAGAGTAAGGAATAGAAGGACGACTCGCCGGATGCGACGTAGGCGCTGTCGTCGCCGTTACGATTAGGAGATACTGCTAGTCCATTATCTTGTGTATTTGTGTTGTGTTGTAGTAGTGGTTTGTCGGATTCCCATTAAGGTTGTAGTAGGCCCTGTGTGTCCTGTGTGTCCTGTGTGTGTCCTGTGTGTCCTGTGTGTGTCCTATGTGTCCTGTAGTGTTACAATAGTTGTTGCTGTGTCGGTTTCCTGTAAAGTGTGGTGGTCTTGTGTGTGTCCGCTGTGTAGACGGTTAGGATAAGAGCTGGGCGTGTTTTAGGTGTGTTGTAATGTAGTTTGCCTACGCGTTTAAATAAATAATTTCCAACAATAGTTTTTAATTAAGCTTGTTATAGCCGGTTTATTACATAAAGGCTAAATGGCGTTTACCTTGTCTGTATGCCTTCTTTACGTTTTAAATAAAGTTTACAAAATACTTTTTAATTGGCGGTCTTTTTAGGTTGTCGTTGTTAAAGAGAATTGGGCCTAGGTGCGTCTTTGTTTTCGTTTAGAAGGGCAACGGGTTAAATGCTGCCCGCTTTAGCAGATTTACATAGAAGACGTTATAGATGCTGTAGGGTACGTTTAAGGCGACGTTAAGTAGAGAGATTACTTTCTTGACTTGGTATTTACTATATAGCTAGTCAAGTTTCTTTTTGCGTTAATTTGTTTTAATGTTTTGTAAGGATAGCCAAACCTTGTCTTTAACTTAAAAGCGTTTCGCTGTACGTTGTAATTTGTTAGCCAAGTCTTCCTGCTATTGCTACATTTAGGCTATAGCGGCTTACGCTAGTTTGGTTTCTTTTTAGAGATGTTAGAGGAAGTTGACAGCGCGTTCTTGTAGGCTGTTGGTTAGTGTTTTAAGGGTGGGTAGGAGCTAGATTAGCGTAATGTCGAATCTGTTAAGTAGTTGGTTAAAGCTTAATCTAATAGTGGTTAGGGTTTAATTGTTTATTACTAGCTGGCAGGCTAAAAGGTGTAAAGGCTAATCTAGCTAAGAGAAGTTAATGTAAGCGTAGAGATATTTTAGCACTTCCTAGTTTATTTGTTTTATGCCTTTGTCTGTTTAAAGGTAGTAGGATGTTAATAAGACTTGTTCTGTCTTTACTAGTGTATAAAGCGTAGACTAAAACTCGCCTACTTAGTTGCTCCCTTAGTTACTAACGATCTACGTTAGGAATCTATAAAATCGCTACCGTGTATCCTTAAAGCGGTCGGCGTACGCCTTTACAGTTATTAAGCTTATTGCTTTTAGCTAGACGTATTTCGACAAGCGGTTGGTAATTACTATTAGATATAGGGTGTTGCCTAGATAGTATAGGAGTTCTGTTATAAAGTTGATTAAGATGTAGGACTAGAACCGGTTTAGGATAGGGAGAGGTTGTAGAAGGCCTTAGCAAAGGCGGCGATTAGAATTAATTCTTTTATAAACGTTACAGTTGTAAACGAATCGCTGGACGTCTTTAGACATACTATCCTAGTGGTAGTTATGTTGGAGGGCTTGGAATGTTCCGTTCTGTTTAAGGTGCCTTGTGATTAAGGAGTTATAAGTGTCTTAAATTAGTTGTGTTGTAAGTAGTTCCTATCTTAAAACCTATTGTCGGCCTTAAAAAAGCAAGGTGTTATAAGCGTTTAACGTATAGTCCTTAATTTGGTTGCTAGTTTCTACCGTCTTAAAAAACAAGCGGGCGCCTTCCGCCACCGCCTTAGTGCGTATACAGTGTATTAGGACCTTTGTTATAGCTTCCTTCTATAGCTTGTTTAACATAGCGTTTTAAAAGGGGCCTGTGTATTGTGTAGGGAATCGGTATAAAGGCGTTGTTGTAAAGGCAATGGAGAGTAGGCGGAGAACTTGTAGCCTAGGGTTGGGATTACGTGGCGCATCTTGTTCTCTTTGCGATAAGGCGTTGGGACGCACCGCTAAGTGTTCCGGTCTGTATTGTAAATAGTATTAGAAGAAAGAGAGCAGTTTTGCCTACCGTGCTTGTCGTTCCAAAACTATCCAAGGTTGTTTAAAGTATTCAAGCGCCTTATGATTAGTGTAGATTGTAAAAGGTTTACGAGTGCTTTAAAGCTTAGGCGACTATGCTTTTAGACAGCTGACGACTGCGAGCAGTTTTTTGTCGTAGATTGTGTAGTTGCGTTGTGCTGTGGTTAATGCTGTAGAGTGGTAGGCGACTAGGTGGAGAATATAGTGTTTGTCGTATTAGGACAAGCAGCCGCTTAGCGTAATGTAAGAGCAGTCTGCTTTTACTACTGTTTCTTAATCCAGGTCCTATTATGCTAAGATCGGCGCTAAGACAAACGCGGCTTTAAGCTAGTGGAATGCCTGGTTGGCCTTAAGTGTTTATCTAAACGTAGCGTTTCGTTTTGTAAGTTGGACTAGTGGTGCCGCCTTTTTGGAGAAGTTGGATATAAAGTTGTGGTAGAAGTTGGTGAAACTGATAAAACTGTAGACGCTGTAAACGCTGGTAGGCGGCACCTAGTCTTGAATGGCTTGGATCTTCTCTAGATTAGCCTGGATGCCTACTCTAGCCTTTACGATAAATCTTAGGTACTTGACTTTTGTAACCGTAAATGCGCATTTCTGTAAGTTTAAAAACAAACCGGCTTCTTGTAGGCGGTGAAGGACTATATAAACCTTAGTTATATAATCTTTTTAGAAACCTAATAAGTAAATTAAAAGGTTGTTTAAGTATGCTGTAACAAAATCATTAAGGATGCCGTGTATGCTTTTATTAATAAAGCGTTGGAATGTAGCTAACGCTTTGGTTAAACCAAAAGGGCACACTAGCTATTTAAAGAGTCCAAACCTAGTGTAGAATACAGTTAAATGTTTTTGCCTTAGTGTAATGCGGATATAGTGGAAGGCAGATTTAACATCTAGCTTGGTAAACCATTTAGTGCGTAACAGGTTGTATAGTGTTTCCTTAATAAAAGGTAAGGGATAACGATCTAGGAATGTAATAGCGTTTAGGGCTTAATAATCTACACAAAATCGCCATTCCCTGTTTCCTTTCTTTACAAGTAAGACTAGTGCCACCGTTGTGGATAAGGAAGCTTAGATTTATCCTTTGTTTATAAGCTTAATAATTTGCTAGCGGAGTTTTAGCAGTTAGTCTTGTGTTATGCTGTATAGCGGGCCTTAAGAGAGTGCTAGTTTTCGTCCATGTTGGTTGTGCTTTATCTTAATATAGTAGTTAAACTAGCTGTAGTGTAGGGGAAGGACAGTGGCTTTGTCTTTGTTAAACAGTAAAGCGAAGTCCTTTATTTTTAACGGAAGGCTAACCGGGTTGTGGCAAGGCGAGTCTTAGATAGATACTTGGAGGGCTTAATCCATCTTTTACAAGCTAGTGCTGGAAATCTGTGTGTTTAGGTTGTGTTGGCGGTGTGTACGTAGGGCGAGGGCGTTGAATA
Organism: Harringtonia lauricola; assembly: GCA_014183025.1. Lineage (NCBI taxonomy): Eukaryota > Fungi > Ascomycota > Sordariomycetes > Ophiostomatales > Ophiostomataceae > Harringtonia > Harringtonia lauricola. The sequence goes on along the minus strand of JACBXF010000145.1, from coordinate 122,025 downwards.
CCGATTTAGTAACTGTAAGGACGTAGGTTGTTTAAGGGACGGGTTTTTTTAGAAGACGTAAGACTTTTAAGCTATAGGCGGCTCCAATGGTTAGTTTATCTAAGTTAGCTAACAGTTAGGCTTGTTAGTGTTGTAACTACGGAAGCCTTAAGATAACGTCTTGTCTTATGTTAAAGATGACATAGGCAAGGACCAGCGTTTGCCATCCGTGGATGTTAATAGTGTAGTAGGCTACGTGGGTAATGTGTAGTAAGCGGAGGGAAGAGACTACTGTATGTAGGTCCTAGGTATAAGAAAGGCGGGTTTGCTTAAGATTGGCTTTTATAGCAATGCGTTTGCTAATAGCTGTATAACAATTGCATCCGTTGTTGATCTAGGCGGATGTTTAGACGACATGGTCTAGTAGGACGGGTATAAGGAATAGAGCTTTGTCTAGTCTAGACACTATTTCTTAAAAGTCTAGTGTTGTAGGGTGTAAACGTAAAAAGGCCGATCTAGGAAGCTTTTAAAGGAGACTTTGCTTAAAAGCTATTTGTTTTCCAAGTTTATTTTGGATAATTCCAGCTTTGAAATTTCCAAGTTCTTGGTCTTCTTTTTGGCAGGTTGTAGTAGGGGATATAGTTTGCATTCTTTGATAAAGTACGAGTTTCCACTACAATAGATGCATAAGCCTTTTTCTTAATGTTCTTAAAAGACCGCCGGCGAGACCCTTTTAGTGTAGGGCGTTGTTTGGTCGTGGTGGGGTTAAGGCTTAGTGGCGAGGGTGGGTGTTTGTCTTTAGGAGACACTAACCTAACCGACGTTGGTTATAACGGTGTTATCTTGCGTTTTTAACGGTTGTAGGTAGTTGGTTTAATGTAGGCGTATGCAAGAGCGTTTCTCTATATCCTAGGCTTTCATTTCTTTAGCAATGTTTTGGTAGGTTGTAAGGGCATCCTTGAAAGAGTGGCGGTTAACTGTAATGCCGATCGCTTTTTCTTAGATCCAAGGGGAAAGGGAGTTCCATAGGTGGTTTACCTTAATGTCTTTAGGCTAGGAGAGACCACCTGCTTAGTAGAGAAGTTGTTTGAATTGGACTGTAAATGTAGCGAACGGGTTAAAGTCTTTTATTCTCTAAAAGGTGAGTTTTTAAAGAGCGGTTTCTTAACAGTGTAGATTCGCGTAGCACTAGGCTAGATAGTAAAGAAACTTTATAACGTTGTATTACTTACGTTCTCCTTGCTTATAGTAAGCAACGACAACAAGCTGGACCTTATAACTAAGGCATTTGTATAGGAAGGTCTACTAGTCTATAGGTCCTCCAATAAATTCTTAGTCCGCTGTAAGCTTGTGTTGTACCGTTATGCACTAAGCTTCGAATGCGGCTAGATTACCGTTAAACTTGTTAGGCATTAGGAGAGGTGTGCGTTGTGTCGTATGCTGGTTTAAGATGATTTGTGCTAGTTGTTTTTAAAGGGCCTAGGAAGAGGCGCCTCTATTTAGTTTGTTGTTTTCTAGGTATCCAGTAACGGCGTTTAGTTAGGACTCCAACTCGTTTATCCGGTTGCTCATCTGGATTACAAAGGGGTTCTCTACTAAGGATGCTAGTATTAATGTTTCCGGTGGCAGTATAAGGGCGGGTTGAAAGGTGGCTAGTGACTAAGGAGTAAGGGACCGCGAACCTAAAGGGAACGGGGATCCCTTATCCTAGTGGTGGTAAGGGTCCATTGTTCTAAAAAGAAGACGATTAATGTTGTAAGGGGCTCACTTGCGATAACTACTGCTCGAGGGGGCCTGAAGGAGATAACATTGATCGTACAGAACAAGAGGAAGAGATCTAGATACAGGTAGAGTTCCTCATCCTTATATAGCCCCCCCCCCATGCCGGTGGCGGTGAGGTCCAATTGGGCATGCGTGCAGGCCCCGCCCATCCGCAGAGTTGCCGGGAAGTTGCCGTGAAGTTGTCGGGCACCGGTCACGTGTCCGCTCATGATGATCTGCCTTAAGGCTCAGGCAAAGCCTGAGCCCTTCACACTATATAGCTAAATCTTTAAAAAGTTTAGTTAACAAGTCGCCCTTTATAATAATAGGTTAACAACTTACTATTATAAAAAACAACATTACGAACACTAGTAAATTCGCCTTACTAAAAAATCCTTTTACGCCTTCTATTCCTCTAAGCAGTAAAACACCGTAATAAATCAACCAACACTAGCAAAAGCACCTCTTTAAAAAGCCCGTATTAATACAGGCTGCCAACAGTATAGCGTGGCTTTGTGTAATAATTTGCGGAGGAATTACTAGGAAAAGTGGCATTTATAAAGGGGGGCTAGTGGCATTTGTTATTTTTTAGGGGGGATCTATGGTATTTCTAGGGGGAACAGGGGTGACCTTTTTTTTAGTGTATTTTTGTATGTAACCTCATGTATTTCTGGGTCCTGTACAGGGGTTTTATCAAAAAGATCATATTTTCGGCCCTGAGAAGATACGACACCTTTAATTACCGGGCACCGAGGCTAATAGTCTAAACCTATAAATCCTTTAGAGTAATTTACAACATGGGAATCCACTTTTTCGTCTGCCTCGGAATTTACGTGACAACATTTACAGCCTGGTGTTCTGCTCAGCCAAGCTCAATTGTGACGGTGAAGACACCAAGAACACATGGTAATAGTCCATTTTCACGCTCTATACCCTGGCCCTTCGTACGTCAACGCATACGGCGCGCGATCGACAACTGGTGAGACAAACTCATTCAGTGACTGTACTTATACAAGGAAACAACACCTTGAAAATGTTAGAAGGTGCAATATACGACGGTAGAAAAATACTGAAAACAAGATATAGATGGAGAAATAGTACAGGCAAAATTATTTTATGGTAGAAGATTTTACCCAACATGGAATTTGCCAGTTACTAAAAATTTCCGTAATTTATTATTGAGTAGATAGCTCTTTTAATACATATATCTGAACGTGACAGCCCTGTCACCGGCTGCTGAGAGCTCTTCGTTGGTCCACCGGCCTTCGATGCCCTGCTCCATGATCCGATCTCGGCTCTTGTTTTCCCGCGTATAAGCCCAGAGCAACACAAAGGCGGCGACGATGCCGACCGAGACAAAGCCAATCTCCAAGGCATGGCCCAGAATGTAGCGAGGCCCATCGGCTTGGCGGTAAAAGTTGGATGCCATTGCCTATGAAAGTCAGCAAGCAAATCTAGATCCATAAACAAGAATATACTTACGCCTGCCAGATTGCCGACGCCGATCTGAATAGCCATGCCGGCGCTGCGCTTGTAACTGCCAGCCAGGTTGTTGGACAGCCAGGTGATGAGACCCGGGAAGGCCGGGTAGATGGCGCAGGCGGCAATGAAGACGCCGCCGTAGATGACATTGGGATTCGAAGATGAGATGCACCTAAGCATGTCAGCGTATCCAGATCGGAGTTGTGAGTGCAAGTACGTACATGACAAAGCCAGCCAGCATCACGACGAGGCAGCCGATGATAAATGGGCTTCGCTTACCCACCCGGTCAGACAGGTAGGCAATGATGACAGCGAGAATGGCGGCCGTGATATAGATGGGCACAGTCATGAGCTGGGCCTTGCTAGAGGTGTAGCCCAGGTTCTTGATGATGCTAGGAAGAAATAGGCTGATGCCATAGAGCGGGCAGACGATCTGCCTGTCAGCAGGGTCCCGCAGTCAGATCCGTGGGAGCACTCACCCCCCAATACACAAGAATGTTGATCCAGATATGCCAGTCTTTGAATGCGTCCCAGACGTACTTCCACTGAAAGTCCTCGGCATGTGCCGGCGCCATGACAGGGTCACCGATGGACTTCTCCGTCTGTATGGCGCCGTCTGATGCATTGTTCGTATCTGCACTTTTGGCCGTTATGACCTGTCCCTGGTACTTGAGCCGGAAGACGACGAAGGCGCGCTCCTCTTCGGTCAGAAAATTGGCCGTCTCGGGGAAATCGTGCAGCAGGAAGAAGGCGGACACTGCAACCAGGACCGTCACGATGCCCTCGAGAATGAAAATCCAACGGTAGCCCCGGAGACCACCGATGCCATCCATCTTGGAGATGCCGAAGGCCAGCAGCCCGCTGAAGGCGCCGGCGACGGATGCGGCGGCAAAGAAGAGGGTCTGGCGCAGCTGGATTTCGTGGCGGCAATACCACATGGTGAGGTAGTACTGTTGATCTGCATTAGCTAGGTGGCGTCCCCTACGACGCGAGAACATACCGCAACGCCGGGAAAGAGACCGGCTTCGGTCATGCCCAGAAAGAGACGGGCGATAAGCAGGCCCTTAAAGTCCCGTACGATACCCATGAGGGTCATGACGACGCCCCAGGCGACCATGATGGCCGGGAGCCAGCGGCTGGGGCGAAGCTTTTTGAGAAGCAGGTTGCTGGGAACCTCGAAGGCGGCATAGGTAAAGAAGAACACGGTGAGGCACCAGTTGTATTGCGATGGCTGCAAGTTGAGATCCTCTTGGAGGCCCTCAATCTTTGCGTTGCCAATGTTTCCCCCTGGTTGGCTTAGCCCACATTCCAACTCACCCGATAGGATCTACTCACGGTCGAGGAAGGAAAGGAGATAGAGAATAGCGAGCATAGGGATGAGGCGGACGTCCATCTGTTGTCGCAACATTAGACAGGCATAAAAAAAGCCACGATGGGTGTTGGCTTACCTTGCGCAGAATCTTCTTCTCATCGAGATGGGCAAACGACTCCATCGTCGTACCGGGCGCAGTGGCAATAGCATCGATGCGCTCTATTTCCTCCTCCACCTTTCTGCTGGCATGGTGCGAGGGGTGTTCGTGCTGCAGCGTTTCGATCTCGAGCGCGTCCACCTTTTGGTGGGTCGCATGTTGTTTGTCCATGATGTCGACTTGTTTTTCTACCACAAGCACCGACTGTTGGGGTAAATCAAGGGAAAATTCTGGGCAAAATCTCCCACAGGCGATCGCTCCTCATATACGCTGCTTCCCCCATTATCTCCCCCATAATGACAGAGTTCCGGATAGAACACACCGTCTTTCTCCGCATTCTTCTCCCTGTCAGACTTTCGGCCGAGTGGAGCGTACCACTTTTTGCGGAGAAGGTAGCACCGCAGACAAAAACCTGGCAGGCAAGTCTGATGACTAAGCGGTTCTGACACCTCCTTGTCATTTTCATGCTTAGTCATATTACTTGGAATAGGGCGGCTGACGGTTTTACTTGAATAAGCATTTGATTGGCTGGCATGAAAAATCCCTAACTAGCGAATTGTAGGGCAACCCCGTAAGGGAAAATGCCATGATTAGGGAAAGCGCGGAGAAGGCGAAAATCTACCGTGTCGCACTACCGCATGCATTAATCTCCTTCCTAATCAGTTGTAGTCGCCAAGAATTAAGAGAGGAAATCTCCACTGTGACTTAGGGTCAAATGATGATTAATCCTTCGAAACTGTCCATTATCCGCATTTCCGCAAACCGGAACCGCAGCAAAGGAGCGTCAAGTTAGGGTAGTGTAAGGGGCTCACCCGCGATAACCACTGCTCGAGGCGGCCTAAAGGAGATAACATTAATCGTGCAGAACGAGAGGGAAAAGCTAGGTACATGAAGGGATCCTTCGTCCTCATATAGGCATGAGTGTCGGGGGCGGTGAAGGCCCGACGGGTGCTCCTGTCGATCCCCCTCTAAGCCCGACGAGTGCCTCTGTCGATCCCGCCTTGGGCCCGGAGAGTTACCGGCGATTAGTCAGACCGCCGTTGTGTGTCCCTTCTTACCTTAAGGCTTAGGTAAAGCTTAAGCCTTTTACATACCCCCTTCTTTATCTCTCGTCCTTTTTTCGTCTTTACGAGCTTGCTTAGTGGTAGTAGAGTTTTGACGTAACGTGTAGATGTGTTATTTAGCAATTGTTGATTTTTAAGGAGGGTAAGGAAAAAAGGTAAAAGAGGAAGGTGTAATAAGGGTAGGGCGTTTTTTAAGTAACTTATATAGTAAATAAGCGTAGTATTTATTTAAGTACGTAAATAGTTTTAATCGCTATCTTTGTAAGCGATAGTTATTACTATTCTCTTTTTATTTATAACCACTATTCCGTTTACAATAGTTATAACGAATAAAAATTATAATTATAACGTAAGTAATTAAGGTAATTTATAACTTATTAAAGTACGTATATAGTCTCCTTATATAATAAGGTAAGCTGTTAATAGTTAATAAGCGCGTTATATTATAAGCTTATACTTAGTTTAAAGCGATTTTAACAATAAGGATGCTTGTTTACTTAAGGCTATTAAGTATTCTTACTTAAGCTACGTATAGTTACTAATTTTAACTAGTAAGTATTTAAAGTATACGCTACTTTCTTAAAAGAACACTTGTAGTAAATGTTGTTAGTATTGTCGTCGTTGTTAATAGGCAGATTAAAAGTTTACTAAGTTAACTACACTTTAACACTACTACTACGCTTTAGTAAATATAGTAAAAGATAACAAGTCGTATATTATTAAGCCTACTTGCCTTTAAGAGGAGGGAAGGTTAAGACAATACGTGTAAATAAGTGTTAAGTTTAACGCGGCCGCCCGTTCTTTTAATAAAGTGTTAGCCTTAACGTAGTTTAAGCCTTCGCCCGTAATCCTTAGTATTTATTCAGCTATAAGTGTTAGTAAGCCTAGCTAAAAGCGTTTAAGTTTATTAAAAGGCCGTCTACTCTTACCTTTACGTTACAGTTTAGCCTTAGGTTACGTAAAACGCTATACGGATGTAGGATGGCTAGCGATAGCCAGCTAGCGGAGGTGTTTTAAAAGGGTTTTTAACTGTTAACGGCGTAAAGTTAAAGTATAATAGTATATCCTTAATTACTTTTTAAGTTGTGTTTATTTTTGTGTGTTTTAACTATAACTAAAAGGCTTTATAGTAAAGGAATAAGCGTGTAAAACGGACGGCTATAGTATAAACACAACTATTGTTTACTAACTACAAACGCGTTATACTTATAGCTCCCCGTTATAAAAACAAGGTCTTATCGCCTTACTATAGGCTTAACAGGTTCTTTACGCTTATAGGGCGGCGCCGTCGTTATAATAAGTATAAGAGTAAGGAGAAGGAGAATAGTAAGGAGGATAATAACTTACTAAGTGTAGTGTAAGCGCGTTAACGTCGCCGTTATAATTTGAAGTGTTAGTAGTATGTTATTGTGTTAGTTTCTTATAAGGTATAGTAGTCTTATATATGTGTCTGTTACGTAGTTGGTTAGTATAAAAGCTAAGCGTGTTTTAAGTGTGTTATAATGTAGTTTACCTATACGTTTAAATAAATAATTTTTAATAATAGTTCTTAATTAAGCTTGTTATAGCCGGTCTACTACACTAAGGCTAAGTGGCGTTTACCTTGTCCGCATACCCTCTTTACGTTTTAAATAAAGTTTATAAAGTACTTTTTAATTAGTAGTCCCTTTAAGTTATCGTTATTAAAGAGAATCGGGCTTAAACGCGTCTTTGTTTTCATTTAAGAAGGTAGCGGGTCGGATACTGCCTACTTTAACAGATTTACATAAAAGACGTTATAAATACTATAAGGCACGTTTAAGGCGACGTTAAGTAGGGAAATTACTTTTTTAACTTAGTATTTACTATATAGTTAGTCGAGTTTCTTTTTACGTTGATTTATTTTAATGTTTTGTAAAGATAGTTAAACCTTGTCTTTAACTTAAAAGCGTTTTACTATACGTTGTAATTTATTAACTAAGTCTTTTTATTATTACTACACTTAAGCTATAACGGCTTGTGTTAGTTTAGTTCCTTTTTAAAGATGTTAAAGGAAGTTAATAGCGTGTCCTTATAGGCTGTTAGTAAGTGTTTTAAAGGTAGGCCGAAGCTAAATTAACGTAATATCGAATCCGTTAAGTAGTTGGTTAAGGCTTAGTTTAGTAGTAATTAAGGTCTAATTATTTATCGTTAACTAGTAGGCTAAAAGGTGTAAGGGTTAATTTAACTAAGAGAAGTTAATGTAAGCGTAAAGATATTTAAACACTTCTTAGTTTATTCGTTCCGTACCTCCATCCGTTTAAGGGTAGTAGGATGTTAACAAAACTTATTCCGTCTTTACTAGTATGTAAAGCGTAAACTAAAACTCGCCCACCTAATTACTTCCTCGGTTACTAACAATCTACGTTAAGAATCTATAAAATCGCCACTATATATCCTTAAAGCGGTCGGCGTACGCCTTTACAGTTATTAAGCTTATTACTTTTAACTAAACGTATTTTAACAAGTGGTTAGTAATTACTATTAAATATAGAGTACCGCTTAAGTAGTGTAAAAGTTTCGTTATAAAGTCGATTAAGATATAGGACTAAAACCGGTTTAAGATAAGGAGAGGTTGTAGGAGGCCTTAGTAAAAGCGGTGAATAAGATTAATTCTTTTACAAACGTTATAGTTAAAAACAAATTATTAAACGTCCTTAAACATACTATCCTAGTAGTAGTTATGTTAAAAGGCTTAGAATATTCCGTTCCGTCCTAGGTGCCTTATAATTAAAGAGTTATAAGTGTTTTAAATTAGTTGTGTTATAAGTAGTTCTTATCTTAAAACTTATCGTCGGCCTTAGAAAAACAAAGTGTTGTAGGCGTTTAACGTATAGTTCCCGATTTAGTTAATAGTTCTTACCGTCTTAAAGAACGAACGGGCGCCTTCCGCCACCGCTTTAGTGTGTATATAGTGTGTTAAGACCTTTGTTATAGCTTTCTCTTATAGCTTATTTAAGGTGGTGTTTTAAAAGGGGCTTATATATTGTGTAGGGAATTAGTATAAGGGCGTTATCGTAAAGGTAATAAAGAGTAGGTGGAAAACCTACAACCTAAGGTTGGGATTATATAGCGTATCTTATTCTTTTTATAATAAAGCGTCGGAACACACCGTTAAGTGTCTTAGTTTATATTGTAAATAATATTAAAAAAGAGAAAGCAGTTTTACTTACTGTGCTTATTGTTTTAAAACTATTTAAAGTTGCTTAAAGTATTTAAACTGTCACAAACCGCCGTGCCAGGCCTCCTAACACCCGTCTGCCAGCTGGCGCTGCCAGCCAGGCAGCCTGGTTACTACCGCTATACACCGCTATCGCAGAGATTTAGTAGACCCGCAGCCGCCCCCTAAACGTAGCTCCTTAAGCTACGTCTTCGTTAACAACCCAACCCTTACCTGCACTTTTTGTAGAAGACTAGCTTAGCCTGCATACACTTCCTACTCTTCAACCTCGTCCCCACCTACCTGTCTGCCTGCCCGACCGTGACATTACGTAGCTCCTTCCAACTAGGTGCTAACGAGATGTCTGTTATCCCTAAACCCTTAACCATGCCTTTTGGCCCGGAAGACTTTGCCGCCTTAGTGGCCGTCGACCCTGCCTTTTAAGTGGCTTACTTTTAAGCCACTTACAAACTCCTTTGTCGTTAGGACGAAGAATTAATTACCGCTTATACCGAGCTCACCGCCGCTATGTACCAACTAGAAGAGAGTCGCTACATAGTAAGCTCCTTAACCAGACAGCTCCTAGAAAACTAGACGAAACTCGACTATGCCGCCCGCCTTACTACTTCCATTGTACCAACCCCCTTGTCTACTACATCGCCTGCTGCCACCGCCGACGACGCTGTAGGTCCGCTTGTAGTTCTGTATCCTCTTACTCTAACCGGATCTACCACGTCCTGTCTTTTTAAACGACTTCCTAACCTTGACAAGTTTAATAGCATTGCCTTTAACCTTTAGCGCTTTTTAGCTTAAATCCGTTAGAAACTAACCGTAAACTGTAACCAATACGTTAGCCTAAACGCTTGTATTGCCTATATTGTAGACCGCTTAAGAGGCTTAGCTTACACGTAAGTTTATCTATACTTGGAAAGCCTTAACCGACTGCTTAACTACAAATCCGTCTTAACCCTTTTAAACAAAGTATACAGTAACTTTAATAAAGTTAACCGCGCCCGCTGTAAACTATACCGACTCCGCCAAACGAACAAGGACTTTAATATATACCTAGCCGAGTTTTAACGCCTTGCCTTAAAAAGAGAAATAAAAGAGAACGGTTTCTCTACTCTCTTAAAGAATAGCCTGTCCTAGGAACTTTAACAGATACTTTTACACTACTCCCCACCGTTATACAAGTTCGCCGAATTCGCCGCCTTCCTATAAAAGCTAAACAGTCAGCAGCGCCGCTACCTTAGACAAGCTTAAGGTAGTCGCTTAACACGCCTGCCTACGTACGCCCTTACTCCTACTGCCCTAACCTTACCGCCAGCTACACTAATTAAGACTAACCTTATACCTACCTTTGTCTTTAACTTAATAAACCTATCCTAATAACGCTGTAGCTTTTGTTAAAACTATAGCGAGTACTATCGCTACAGCTCTAAAGATCACTTTGTTGCCACCTGCCCGCTCCCTAACACCCGCTCCCCTTGTACGTTAGGACTTTGCCAAGCCTAGCTACAGTCCCTACCTGTATCTTACTCTTTAACCTAAGGCTATAGCCCGCTTACTCGCTTTTACTACACCTTTAACTCTTGGTTGTCCCGCTCTTTAAGGAAAAGAGCCTGCTTAAATTAAAACACCGCTTAGGCTAACCCTTTAGCGCATTTACTGTCTGTATCTCTACTACGGCCACTTATAAACTCCCGATTAAGGAAGAATATAATTAACGCTTTGACTTAATAATCCTGCCGGCCGCCTTATCCCTAAAATAAGGAGCCGATCTTCTAACCTACGCCTTGCTTAACTATAGTATAAAAGGAAAGTCCTTTATTAACTACGCTTAAGCCTTACGTTATAACCTAACCCTATACCCGCTTTAAAACTTGTTTAACATTAAAGTATTCGATAAAAGAGCCGTTAAGTCTAGTAAGTGCTAGTATTACGTACACGTAGGCCTTTAAATTAAAGACTACTACTAAAAAAACGCCCTATTCTTTATAACCTAGCTAGCCCACTACCTAATAGTCTTAAGTATACTGTAGCTTAAGCAGTATAACCTAACAGTCCGCTTTACAAACTACTCGCTTACGTTTAATAGCAAGTACTACAAAAAACACTACAATGTCCCAACCCGCTCTAAGAAAGTCCGTGCCTTACATACAATCCTAAGGAAGAGCCGCCTTATACATTAAGACTACTGTCTTGTAGCCCTCCGCTATATAAACATTACGCTAATCTTTAAGAAAGGCGTTACCGCTTACGCCCGCTTCCGTTCTTGCCAGTTTTATACAACTACGCTACAAACGCTAGACAAGCTCCTTCGTCCCCCACCGCTTAAGCCTACCACCCTTAACCTACCACTAAAAATAGCCGATTTTACCAATGTGTTTTCGCTATAGGAAGCCGACAAACTACCGCTACACCGCCTAATAAACCACTATATCCCGCTAAAGAAGGGAGCCGTCTTGCTTTACAGCCCTTTTTACTCTATATTCCGTAACAAGCTCTGCGTACTACGTAAGTAGCTTAATAAAAACCTTTAAAAAGGATTTATTTAGCCAAGCTTGTTGCCTGTTGCTTTCCCTGTCTTGTTTGTAAAGAAGAGTAACGGCAGCCTACGCTTTTGTATAAACTACCACGCTTTAAACGCCGTTACTATTAAAGACCGCTACCTGCTACCCTTAATTAAAGAAACACTAAACAACCTATCTAAAATAAAGTACTATAGCAAGATTAACATTATCTCCGCCTTTAACAAGCTTTACGTTAAGGAAGAAGAAGAGTACTTAAACGTATTCTATACTCGGTTTAGCCTGTTTAAAAGCCTAGTTATACTATTTAAGTTAACCGGCGCCCCGTTAACCTTTCAACGTTACATTAACGCCTCTTTACGCAAACTCCTAGACCTAATCTATACCGCTTACTTAGACAATATCTTGATTTACAGCCGAACCTGTAAAGAACACACCGAATACATTCGTACAGTCCTAGCACGCTTGCGTAAGGCTAGCCTGTACGTTAAGATCTTTAAGTGTAAATTTTACTATACTAAAACCAAGTTCTTAAGCTTAATTATAGGCTATAACAGGGTTTGAATAAACCCTACTAAAACACAAACTATTTAAGACTAGCTTATCCTAACCTACTTAACTAACGTATAAGCCTTCCTTAACTTTACGAATTTCTACCAACGGTTTATTATTAATTTCTCAAAGACCACCACTCCGCTTACCCGCCTAACAAAAAAGGATACACCCTTCGTATAAGATAACACCTACTCCACCGCCTTTCAAACGCTAAAAGACCGTTTCGCCGCCGCCCCTATACTAGCCTACTTCAACTAGGAAAAAGACGTAATCTTAAAAACCGACTTGTCCAACTACGTGTCCGCTAGTGTAATGTCGTAATATAGTGACGACGGCGTCCTTTACCCTGTTGCCTTCTTTTTTAAGAAGCTGACTGCTACTAAATGTAACTACAAGATTTACAACAAAGAGTTGCTCGCCATTATTCGCTGTTTTAAAGAATGGCGCCTTAAGTTAAAAAGGGCTCCTTTACTTGTTAAAGTTTTAACCGACTACTAAAACCTAGAATACTTTACCTTTATTAAGCTGCTTAACCGCTGTTAAGCCCGCTAGTCTAAGTTCCTGTCCCGCTTTAACTTTTAAATCCACTACTACCCTAGAAAGTAAGGCGCTAAGCCTAACTCCCTAACATAAAGATTAAGAGATCTCCTTAAAGAGGGGGATATACACCTTTTGCATTAAAGCTAGACGGTTTTAAAACGGTAAAACCTTACCTTAAACCTTTGATTCTATACACTTCTTTTGCCTTTTAACCTACACAACCTGTTTTAACAAGTGTATAAAGCCGACCCGATCCCTCGTTAAGCCTTAAAAGCCTTAGCCGACTTAAAGACGCACCGTCTACCTACCCTAACCCTTGTAAAGTATACCAACCGCGACGGATACTTGTACGTACGAGACCGGATGTACGTCCTTAACTACGACGACCTAAAAGCCAACCTACTCCGCCGCTACTACAACCACCCAGCCTTAGGCTACCCCGGCCGCTTTAAGACATATGAATTACTGTCTTGCGAGTACTACTAGCCTGGTATAGCCTGCTACGTTGCTCGTTGGGTAAGGAAGTGTTATACCTACTATAAAGCCGCCCTGTTTTAAGACGGTTAGAAAGGACTTTTATACCCTTTACCTGTTCTTAATCAAGCCTAGCGTAATATCTTTATAGACTTTATTATACACTTACCTAAGAGCTACAGCTACAACGCTATTATGGTTGTAGTTAACCGGTTAACTAAAATACGCCACCTAATCCCCTACTACAAAACCTATAGCGTAAAGAACACTGCCTACCTATATTTAAACTACGTTTGAAAGCTTTACAGCCTACCTACAACGATTGTGTTAGACTAAGGAACACAATTTATTGTAGAATTTTAGCGTAGCCTTGCCTGCTTGCTAAAGATTACGCTTGCTTTGTCTACAGCATACTATTCTAAAACCAACGGTTAAACAAAAAGAATTAACTCTGTTTTAAAACAGTACCTTCGCGCTTACATAGCTTACTTATAAGATAACTAAGACGTATAGTTACTGTTAGCTAAGTTTGTTAGTAACGCTTACTACTTTAAAACTACCAGCCTATCTTTATTTTACGCTAACTACAGCTTTAAGCCTTAGTTAGGTTTTAAGCCTATCGAAAACCTGCTTAATACACTATAATCCTAAGACGTTACTCGCTTTACTATCTATATAAAGGAGATTACTAAGTTAACCTAAAACAAGATAGCCGCTATATAAAACCGCTATAAAGAGTAAGCTAACCAGCACTAACAGCCCTCTTACTTGTTTAAGAAAGGTAAGTATGTTTAACTAAACGCTTATACTCTAACTACCGTCCGCCTAACAAAGAAGCTAAACTAAAAAAACCTTAGCCTATACCGTATCTCTAAGGTTATTAGCCTATATACCTACAAGTTAAACCTACCCGCCTCCATCCACGTCCACCCTATCTTCTACGTCTTTTGCCTCCGCTACGCCAACACCTTTAACCTAATCCTTAGCCAAATACACCCGCCACTACCGTACGTTAAGATTGCCAGTAAGACCGAATATAAAGTCGCGGAAGTCTTGGATTCCTTTTAAGAGCGTCGCGGCCGTGGCCGCCACCCCCGCCTGAAATACATCGTCCGTTAAACTAAATACAAAGACCCGACCACTAAACCTGTCAAATACCTAGCGAATGCCAAACAACTACTAGATAACTTCCACCGCCGCTATTCTAATAAGCCTAGGCCTTAAGCTCTCAACCTTAACGGAGCTTAGTCGTTAAGAGGGGAGTACTGTTACAAACCGCTGTGCCAGGCCTCCTAATACCCGTTTGCTAGCTGGCGCTGCTAGCCGGGTAGCCTGGTTACTACCGTTATACACCGCTATTGTAGAGATTTAGTAGACCTGCAGCCGCCCTTTGAACGTAGCTCCTTGAGCTACGTCTTCGTTAATAACCCGACCCCTACCTGTACTTCCTGTAGAAGACTAGCTTAGCCTGCATACACTTCCTGCTCTCCGACCTTGTCCCCACCTACCTGTCTGCCTGCCCGACCGTGATATAAACGCTTTATAATCGGTGTAGATTGTAAAAGGTTTATAAGTGTTTTAAAGCTTAGGCAACTAAGCTTTTAAACAGCTAATAACTACAAGTAGTTCTTTATTATAAATCGTGTAGTTACGTTATGTTATGGTTAATGCTGTAGAATAGTAGGCGACTAGGTAGAGAATGTAGTGTTTATTGTATTAGGACAAACAGCCGCCTAACGTAATGTAGGAGTAGTTTACTTTTACTACTGTTTCTCGATTTAAGTCTTATTATGTTAGGATTAACGTTAAGACAAACGTAGCCTTAATCTAGTAAAATGCTTAGTTAGCCTTAAGTGTCTATTTAAACGTAGTGTTTTGTTTTGTAAGTTAGATTAGTAGTGTTACCTTTTTAAAGAAGTTAGATATAAAGTTGTAGTAAAAGTTAGTAAAACTGATAAAACTACAAACGTTATAAACGTTAGTAAGCGGCGCCTAGTCTTAAATAGCCTGGATCTTCTTTAAATCGGCCTAAATGCCTACCCTAGCCTTTACAATAAATCTTAAGTACTTAACTTTTATAACTATAAATACGTATTTCTGTAAGTTTAAAAACAAACCGGCTTCTTATAAGCAGTAAAGAACTACGTAAACCTTAATTATATAATCTTTCTAAAAACCTAATAAATAAATTAAAAGGTCGTTTAAGTATATTATAACGAAATCATTAAAGATACCGTATATACTTTTATTAATAAAGCGTTAAAATATAGCTAACGCTTTAACTAAGCTAAAAAGGCACACTAACCATTTAAAAAGTTTAAACTTAGTACAAAATACAGTTAAATGTTCTTACCCTAGTGTAATACAAATATAGTAAAAGGTAAATCTAACATTTAGCTTAGTAAACCATTTAACGTGTAATAAGTTGTATAGTGTTTCCTTAATAAAAGGTAAAGGATAACAATCTAAGAATATAATAGCGTTTAAAGCCTAATAGTCTACACAAAATCGCTATTCCCCGTTTCCTTTCTTTATAAGTAAGACTAGTACTACTATTATAAATAAGAAAGCTTAGATTTATCCCTTATTTATTAACTTAATAATTTACTAGTAAAGTTTTAATAGTTAGTCTTATGTTATACTATATAGCGGTTTTTAAAAAAGTACTAGTTCTTGTTTATATTAGTCCTACTTTATCTTAATATAGTAGTTAAACTAACCGTAGTGTAAAAGGAGGACAGTAGCTTTGTTTTTATTAAACAGTAAAGCGAAGTCCCTTATTTTTAACAAAAGGCTAACCGGGTTGTGGTAAGGCGAGTTTTAAATGGATTCTTAAAGGGCTTAATCTATTTCCTACAAGCTAGTGTTAAAAATCTGTGTGGTTAGGTTGTGTTAGCGGTGTGTATAAAGGGCAAAGGCGTTAAATACCGATTTAGTAACTGTAAAGACGCAGGTTATTTAAAGGACGGGTTTCCTTAAAAGACGTAGGACTCTTAAACTATAAGCGGTTCTAATAATAAGTTCATCTAAGTCGGCTAATAGTCGGGTTTGTTAGTGTTATAGCTACAGAAGCCTTAGGATAACGTTTTGTCTTATGTTAAGAATAACATACGTAAAGACTAACGTTTACTATCCGTAAATGTTAATAGTATAGTAGGCTATATAAGTAATGTACGGTAAGTAGGGGGAAAAGACTACCGTATATAGGTCTTAGGTATAAGGAAGGCAGGTTTACTTAAGATTAACTTTTATAACAATACGTTTACTAATAGCTATATAACAGTTATATCCGCTATCGATTTAAGCGGATGTTTAAACGATATAGTTTAGTAAGACAAGTATAAGAAATAAAGATTCGTCTAGTTTAAACACTATTTCTTAAAAGTCTAGTGTTATAAGGTGTAAACGTAAAGGGGCCGATTTAAGGAGCTTTTAAGAGAGACTTTACTTAAAAGCTATTCGTTTTCTAAGTTTATTACAAATAATTTTAACTTTAAAATTTTTAAGTTCTTAGCCTTCTTTTTAACAAGTTATAGTAAGGGACGTAGTTTGTATTCCTTAATAAAGTATAAGTTTCTACTACAATAAATATATAAGCCTTTTTCTTAACGTTCTTAAAGGACCGCTAACGAAACCCTTTTAACGTAAGGCGTTGTTTAGTCGCGTTAAGGTTAAAGCTTAGTAGAAAGGGTAAGTGTTTACCTTTAAAAGACATTAACTTAACCGACATTAGTTATAATAGTATTATCTTACGTTTTTAATAGTTATAAGTAATTAGTTTAATTTAAGTATATACAAAAGCGTTTCTTTATATCTTAAGCTTCTATTTCTTTAACAATGTTTTAATAAGTCGTAAAGGCATCCCTAAAAGAGTAGCGGTTAATTAGGATACTAATTACTTTTTCTTAAATCTAAGGAGAAAGGGAGTTTTATAAGTAATTTACTTTAATATCTTTAGGTTAAAAAAGGCTACCTACTTAGTAAAAAAGCTGTTTAAATTAAACTATAAATATAACGAACGGATCGGAGTCTTTTATTCTTTAAAAGGTAAGTTTTTAAAAGGCGGTTTCTTAACAGTGTAAATTAACGTAACATTAAGCTAAATAGTAAAAAAACTTTATAACGTTATATTACTTACATTCCCCTTAACGTGGTTGATAAGCGAGTGGACCGGACAAGCGAGTGGACCACTTGATTTTGTATGTAAAAACTAAATAACCACCCCTTACTAAATCACTCAAAACTTTATAAAAACTTATAAAAACTTAATAGTAGGTATATAAGGATATAAGTAATTACTTATAATTTATTTTATATTTTTAATAATTTTATTTAAAAAGTTATTAAATAACTTTATTTTTTTACTCCACTTTTTAAAAAAAAAGTTTAATAACTTTTTAAATAAAATTATTAAAAATATAAAATAAATTATAAGTAATTACTTATATCCTTATATACCTACTATTAAGTTTTTATAAGTTTTTATAAAGTTTTGAGTGATTTAGTAAGGGGTGGTTATTTAGTTTTTACATACAAAATCAAGTGGTCCACTCGCTTGTCCGGTCCACTCGCTTATCAACCACGTTACTTATAGTAAGTAATAATAAAAAGTTAAACCTTATAACTAAGGCATCCGTATAAGAAGATCTATTAATCTATAAGTCTTTTAATAAACTCTTAGTTTACCGTAAGCTTATATTATACCGTTATATACTAAGCTTTAAATACAGTTAAGTTACTATTAAACTTATTAAGCATTAAAAAAGGTGTACGTCGTATTATATACTAGTTTAAGATAATTTATACTAGTTATTCTTAAAAGGCCTAAAAAAAGGCGCCTTTATTTAGTTTATTGTTTTCTAAGTATTTAATAACAACGTTTAATTAAAACTTTAACTTGTTTATCTAATTAGTTATTTAAACCATAAAGAGGTTTTCCATTAAGGGTGCTAGTATTAATGTTTCTAATAGTAGTATAAGGGTAGGTTAAAGGGTGGCTAATAACTAAAGAGTAAAAGACCATAAATCTAAAAGGAACAAAAATCCCCTATCCCAGTAGTAATAAGGGTCTATTGTTTTAAAAAGAAGACGATCAATATTATAAAGGGCTCATCCGCAATAACCATTGCTCAAGAGGGCCTAAAGGAGATAACATTAATCGTGCAAAACGAGAGGGAAAAGCTAGGTACATAAAAGGATCCTTCGTCCTCATATAGGCATGAGTGTCGGGGGCGGTGAGGGCCCGACGAGTGCTCCTGTCGATCCCCCTCTAAGCCCGACGAGTGCCTCTGTCGATCCCGCCCTAGGCCCGGAGAGTTACCGGCGATTAGTCAGACCGCCGTTGTGTGTCCCTTCTTGCCTTAAGGCTCAGGCAAAGCCTGAGCCCTTCACAGGTAGCTTGTATTTGTCCGAGACAAGATTTTCTTTTTTTAATTCATAACCCCTCGAAGGATCTAGTAAATGTTTCATAGTAAATTAACTTATTTTGAAAATTGATTCGATTGATATACTGTTCAGTTGCTTAAAGGTCGAACAAACGAGATAGTAAGTTGCAAACACGCAGGAGTCACAGGGAAAAGCCTAAAAGTAAAGCAAACCAGATTGAATGAACAAAACATACAGAACAACAAGGAGAAGAATGGCCAAAGAAAATACCTTCAACTCATACAACCGCACCCCAAATGTCTTCGGAACTACTGCCTAGGATAGGCGACATGCGCGATACATCACCGTCAGTCGACTTTGGGTTGCGCTCTTTACGTGGACGCAGACCGCTCGGCTTAGAAGCACTACTTCCCTGTAAAGAACGGCCAAAGTACGATGCATCTGTAAAAATCGTCAGCTACATCGAAACAACTGCACAAAAGAGGACTGCCCACCTTTCTCCAGATGCGACCTCTGCTGCCGCTGCTTGTCCAGACGCTTGTAGATGGCATTGTAGTCAACAGGCTGGAAGCGCGGTTGTGTAATATTGACCTTGGCGACGGCGGCGGTGCTGCTGCTGCTACCTGCCAGAGCCGCTGCTGCGCGAGTTCCATTGTCTTCGCCCATGTATGCCATGGGTGCCGGAGCTTGCTGCACCCGCTTGGCTGCCCTGGACCCGACATCAGGGCTCGCCGGAGAAGGCCGCTTCCCCAGTGCCGTGAGCGTCGCCGGCTGCGGCGTGACAGTGCGGCTGATGGCTCCTCTAGGTAGTCGGTCTTCACAGTCGTCATCTATCACTGTAATGTACGAGTCTACCGTGCTGTTCGCTTGCGTGGCTGTGGTATTGGCTGGTGGCGATGGCGGAGGTGTGAGTGATCGCCCAGACACAGATGGCGTAATATCGCGAGGGCATTCGGGCACCGGTTCGGGTAGAAGCTCAGGCACCGGCTCCGGGAGAAGCTTAGGAATCGGCTCCGGCTCCGGCTCTTCCAAGGGAGCGTCTTCTCGTGGCGGTCTGTCAGCTAACAATTGCATATGTGGCCAGCACCGCCATAGAGCTCACCTAATAGCAAAGGCTTGTCCAACGCATCGTCAGATACGTCTAGGAGAATGTCCACAGTAGCCATAACTTTGTAAACTTCGGACTGAAGCGACAACTGCACGCTGTCGCGCACCGCCGTACGCGAGGGCTTGTTCATGGCTTTCTTAATAAGGCCTAGCAGCTCGTTGTCGAATTCTGAGGTGTTTCTGGCGTGCCGGGTCATGCTGGCGGCGACTGCGGGCTGGTGTTCATTAGACAGTGCGTGGACAATTTTCTGACGATAGGCCGTGGTGTCTATCTGCCATGTTGAGATCCTTTCATCGTCGTAGATGGTGTGCACGGCCTTTTCCGGGTCTTGCAGAAACAAGTCTACAAAGGCCACGAGGTAGACACCAGACTCGAACAAGTCGTATTCTACCGGGAGGCCTAGTACATCCTTGTATTGAACTGTGTGTCCCGAGGTCCAGTCGAAGTGTCTTGAGACGAAATTTTGGAGTGATGGCCGCTCGTCGTTATGGCGCCGGCCGCTGGAATCCAGAAAAAGAAAAAGGGCCTTGGTCTTGTCGTAGTATGCCACGGCCACGTACCAGTGACGATCCTTTCGGACCGGAAAGAAGACATAGATCGGGCCAGTCGATGATTTCACCGCATCAACCAACTCCTGAGAGAGATCATCGCGCCACGATAGTAAGACGAGGACGTTGTGGGCACTGGCCTTTTGGAGGTGGCGTAGGTATTGGAAGACAACGTCATCGTCCAGGGGGGTGAATGGCTCTCCCACAGCGACGATTTCTTTCAAGTGTTGTGCAAGCTTTCTGTCCGAGTCACGTGTCAATGAAGACTGTAGCATGTCTCCAACATGAGTGCGGCTAGACGTGCTAGACGGCATAGGAACGACGGGATTAACAGTGGAGACGGGATCGACAGTGGGTGAACTATTGCTGGGGTGGGTACTAGCGGCGGGCTCGTGAGAATGGCTTTGGTTAACCTACGTATTAACTGTTAGTGACTGTAAAAAGACTCTTGTAGAAAGAGTTATATAACTTACCTGTGTGGCATCTTGGACTGTTGTTGATGCCGTGGGCACAGCAGAGTTTGTCTGCCTCGAAGGCAACTCTACCCACTCTTTTGGGCGCGACTTGTCTGGAACCAAGAACAGTGCCAGTCTTATTTCATGTTTATGAGGCCCCTTCTTGGTAAAGTTGCCCGTGCTCATGAATTCACACTGATCGCACACACGAACGCGGTATATGCCTCCAGTGTGGCCTTTCAACGTGAAAGGCATTTTAGACCCCCCTTTCATATCATGGCCATGCGAGTTGACGTGATCTTTTATATCTTGTAGAGTATGCTCCACAACTGCGCCGCACTCGTCGCAAACCATTTGGTCATCTGGAGAAAGCGTGGAAGAGTTGGAGCTCATGGTTGAATTCATGGTTATTGCTCTTCTTTGAATGTGAAAGGTTAAGAAGGTGAAGATGATGAAGTTAAAGCATACAGAAAGACGCCGGCGATCAACTATTTATACTTCAAATCATAGTAGGCGGTCAAGATGCATTGACCAGGCTGCGCACTGCGCAAGATAGCTTTTTAAAAATAAAGCAATCCTACGAGCTACTTACTTCATAGCCATCCTTGTCGTACTTTTAAAAAGGCGCTACTACCAAACCATATTCATGCAAAGTGGCTTATGTAGGTTGTCACTTCGCAACGATGAAGGCGAATCGGACTCCCCGTAGTCGCATCGCAACCATAAAGACCAATCGGATGTGCCGCAGAAAATCACAGCCTTCTCGCTGGACTCAGCCATTGTGTGTGCAAGTGCCCGTGCGGTTCCCGTTTGCATTGCTGATTGGCCTTCCCTCCGTTCTGCCCCATATTAGCCTTACCGTTCTGCTGCCTGCCGCCTTGGGTTGCAGGGATTGCTTGCAGGGGATTGACTCTGCCTAATGCGCAGCTACTTCTTGTTGTCCATCACAGTGTGATTGGATCTGTGGAAAGAAGACCTATCACACATGTGGGAGGCCTGAAATGTGGTGTGCCTAGCAGGGAAGACTCTGAAACACAGCATGTCTCAAACCGAGCCTTGTCGATTGACGGCCTCGCTGTATGGCTGTCGCTGTAAAATTCGCTAGAATTCATGAGAAAGTGTGCGAGGGCACCAAAAATAATGCAAGTAAGACTTTTCTTGACAGTTCACGACATAGTCTTCACGATGCCGTTATTAACAGTTGGGATGACGTAATCTCTCTTAACCCCGAGATGTAGGTTAGCAGCAAATCTCTCTCAACGGCACAGCCACCACACCCTTCCTTCAGGCACATAAGCCAACGAGTTTAACCTTAATGTTGTGGTTGCCATGCGGGTGTTATGAAATCGGTTGTCCGTCTTCCGGTCATGTGCCTGGCCACAACACTCACATCCGACTACGGCTTCTACGGCTTGCGCAGATTGCCGGTCTCAACCGCCGCTACGCTAGCACCCTAGAGCTCCCGCGATAGCATTTAACGCGTGTCTCTCATACACCCGAAGCCGCCGCAATCAGAACCCATCACGTCAGCCATATTCTGTCACGCCATGCAAAGCTAAAATCGCAGTACGGCCCCTCTCCGTCGACCGGCCATGTATAAAGAGGGCAGTGCATCCTTCGGCATTGAGAAAGCAGAAGGAACAGAAGGAATAAAAGAAATAAAATCCAGCAGCAACTCAATTCCCTTTATCTACTTCATCTCACCCTCACCCGTTCACCGCCATGTCTTCCTACACGCTTTACGAGGCGTCTGTCCCCACCTTCACCCGGGGCCTCAAGACCTTTGAGCACATCCTGACCAAGGCCGAGGAGTACGCCAAGGAGAAGGGCATCGACGTCGATACCGAGTTCGCGCCTGCCCGTCTCATCGCGGACCAACTCCCGCTCACTTTCCAAGTTCAAAACGCCACCAAGGCGGTCAAGGTGTACGTCGGCCACCTCACCGGCACGACTCTGACCCCGTATGAGAACAACGAAAAAACCTTTGCCGAGCTGCACGCCCGCATCAAGGATGCCCTCGAGCTGCTCAAGACCGTCAAGCCCGAAGTGGCCAACGCACTAGGCGACACCAACACCGTCGAGTTGTAAGCTATCCATGTCGTTCTTGTTGTTCTTCCTCAGTCCACAACTGACAATCCGCTCAGCAACGTTGCTGGTACGCCTACCAAGCTCACGGTCAAGCAGGCCGTCATCCAGCAGGGCATTCCCAACTTCATCTTCCACCTGTCAACGGGATACTCCATCCTGCGTGCCAAGGGCGTCCCTGTTGGCAAGGCCGACTTCATCACCAGCTTCCTGGCCAACTAAGTGGTGGGGAGTGATGACAAAATGAAATAAAATAAAATAGATTTTTGGCAATCTCAATTGAATGTGACCCTGTTTCCGGTTTAAACAGGGTATACCAGTTTCTTGATTAATTCCATAATCCCCGGCCTCGTGCATTTATCATGTGGTTACTTTAAGACAAAGGTTTTGCTGGTAATCCGATTGCCTCAGTCAACTTTGATTTCTTTCATGACAACAACTCGACCTAGTAAATAAGAGCAAGGCACTTCACAACATAAAGAGGGCCTATGATGTGAGTTTCTGTTATATAAACAAAGAGTCTCTGGTAGACTAAAGACTGGAATGATTAACATTCCTAACAAAAATCATCACCTAGAGTGTCAGGTGGCTTCCGAGTTGCTGTTTTATCAATAAAGAACATTAAATTCCAAGGAACCTAGGTCCATAAATAATACAAAGTCGTCTCGCCAAATTAAATAGTATCCTGAGTTTAAACATATGTAATGATAAAAAGAAAGCATGGTGTAATTGGGACAATCTAGCTATTCTCTTTAGCAAATCGCCTGTTTTCACAGTTAGAGAGCCTACTAACGGGTTTGATGGGATAACTTAACGATGTATTTGATAGCTTCCATTATGCTACTCTAACAGTTTTTGCCGTGCTTGATTATAACAGCTTGTATTACCAATAAAAGTAATAGAGCTCGTTTAGCTTGCCCCTCTTTAAGGCGTCAGGCAACCCCACCTTGGCGTATCTTCGGTGTTGTGTACGTCTACCAAGCATCTCCCCTTCATATTATTAGAAATCTTGGTCTTCATATATTCCAGCTGCTTCTGCCTATACATCGTATTGTGGCTACTTTGATTCTTTTAATTATTTTCTGTTGAAATAAACGAGCTTGTGTAAATTCGATAGGGTTTAGTCCCTAAAGTGTGGCTGGTTACAATACGCCACAGCACTGAGACCAATTTCGCAGCTTCAATATATCGGGGTTTAGAATACCAATAATTACATAGTCGCATTTGTGTGGTTCAGCCACAAAGCGGTGTGATGGGGCATAATTTAGCGGAAAGTGATGGAAGGGAAGGAAGACCAGTGATTGGTCCGGTGAGTAAAAATGGGTCCGCCACACTTGAAGTTCCGCCAGGACGTGAGTCAAAATTTCTGGTTACAGCTGCACTTTTGGCTGCAGTGTGGAACCAGAAACGACCTGTTATCTTACATAAATTTGTGCAGAATTCATAACTAATGAAGTCTTTACGAATTTTATTGTGCACGTCAGCATAAATAGCACATCGCTGCTGATGGTGGCAAAATAGGTATAGCGTACGATTTCTCCACACTGCAGCCAAAGTGCAGCGGCACCTGTAACCAGAATTTTGGCTCATGCCCTTACTATTATTACACAACACATGCTATTCCTGAAGACCCCCACATTACGATTACCGCGACAGCAGACCGAGTTGCTCAAATTTAGGATGGGAGAGTTTCTCTTCTCCTTTTTCCTTTTCATCTTCTATCAAGAGCAGCAATTCACATTTTCCTGTCTTTGTGCATTTGACCAAATCAAAAGCTTTAACTTTGGTAGGGTCTAAGGACCCTCCTCTCTTCCTTCCTTCTAATTCGAGAGGCACTAATATATACATTTTTACCCAGAGCTTTTTGTGCAGGTCAATCTCTGATAATACAAAGGACAGAGATATCAAGTACCTAATTGAGGCGACTTCGTCAACCAGATCACTTTCCACAATGCCTACATTCGAAGACTTTCAACGCCAGCTAAGGGAACTTGAAGTAAAAGCGGAGAATGCGACACATCAAGCCGAAGAGTCGAGGCGTCGAGAAGGAGGAAATACGCGACAAAGAAAAGTTAGAGGAGCGTCAAGCACCAGCTCGATTTCTCGACTACATCCTCGATGTTGAAAAGAACCTGTATACGACATTTCCCATCGAACCCGGCCAGAACGATCAAGCCACATTCACAACGCCACCAGTCGCAGGCAGGTTTTACCCACAACACCTCCAGCCTTGGACAGATTTCGCCGCCATTCACTCGGAAACATTTGTTAGAACCTTTGGTAACAAGGCGTTTTTTTGTCGCTGATGGGAGTCGAGACTGTTGGCAATGAACTTCCCACTGAGTCAGGTCTGCGCCCATTTATTCACACATCGATCGAGAAGCCGGCCGCAGCGGTCGTGTCCAAGTATCTTGAGATTACGGGGCACAAAACAATCGATCGAGAAGCCGGCCGCAGCGGTCGTGTCCAAGTATCTTGAGATTACGGGGCACAAAACAATCGATCGAGAAGCCGGCCGCAGCGGTCGTGTCCAAGTATCTTGAGATTACGGGGCACAAAACAATCGATCGAGTCAAGTTCCAAGACAACTCCTACGGTCTTCAATTCGGCGACGAGGCGGCAGAGCTGGCCCAGAAGCGTTCTATCAAGGAGATCGGCATGCCAGACCGATGGTTACACGTTTATTGCCGCGATGGAAGAGTCGGACACGGTTTTGTTGGGGAATACAAGGCCGCACATAACCTAAATGCGGTGGAATTAAACCGTGTTCTGTCCGCTGCAGGTGATGACTTTTTTTTGCGGGCGGCTAAGCAGCACAGTGTTTCCGCTTCCGACAAGGTGCCTAGCGATGTGTACGTTGCCAAGGTTCTCTGTCAAGCCTACGACTACATGATCACCCCGGGCCTGGAGTATGGCTACGTGGCGTCGGCTGACAGCTTGATCTTTCTTCGTGTTCGGGAAAAGGACCCGAACACACTTTATTACTCCTGGTCTGCTTTTCCCGTCCACGGGCGTTCAGACCTAGTGGCCACACGAGAACCCCAGGAAACAGCCATGGCATACCTCGCCAGTCTGTGTGTGCGTTCTATCGAGTCTACCCAAAGATCGGCGGAATGGATCAATTAATGCCAGGGACAAGGATCTTGAGCGGTGGCCCAAGTCGAAGGCAACCGCGCACCTACATGACAAGGACACAGGCGCTAGTGCTGTTATCGGCGGAGGGCTAACTGGATCGGCTACGTCGCGGTCTGACGGTTCACAAAGCGCGTTACAACGCCGAGACTCCTCGAGTGGTTCTGGCTCGTCGCCGGCGGCCGGCGGAAGCACGACAGTAGGACACAGAGTCTGCTCTCAGGGGCCCTTTGTAGTAGAGCCTCCGACGCTACCATACTGCACACAGGCGTGTCTCCGCGGGCTTTGCCACGGTCTGGCTGTAGACGACAAGTGCCCAAATGTAAAGATGCACCGAGCTGCCGTATGCACCATGTTGCTCGGTCCACGGACAAGAGACGGTCACTCCATAGATGCCAAGGTGGTCCAGTCGCTTGTCGTGGCGCGGCTGGCCAAGAACATGGACAAAAACTGCGAGTGCCTCGACCAATATGGGTGTTTGGGTCGCGGTGCCCGGGCTTGGCTACACATTTGTCGCCAAGGCGGTCCAGGCGATGCAATACAGCGTGCTCCAGCACGAGGCCGCCGTCTATGACGCTCTCGAAGAATTCCAAGGCCGGCTTGTCCCTGTCTGTCTTGGCCAAATTGAACTGAAGCGGCCGATTCCGCTGCATTCCCGTGTGCGGGTGGCACACATGATGCTACTCTCGTATGTCGGGCCAGATCTGAGCCATGAGAAGCTGCTGCCGTCTGACGTGGATTTTGACCTGGAGGAGGAGTGAACTGCCGACGAGCTTCGCGCGGCTGGTCTGTTCGACCAAGACCGTCGTAAAAGCAACCTGGCTTGGAACGAAGAGACATGTCGCGTGATGCCGTTCGGCTTTAATACGGCACAGATACGACTGCCAGGGGAGCCATCGGCCGATCCAGCATCGTCTGTGCCGGTCTCTGCTGCCAGCGAAGAGAGAGCTGATATCGCGAGATAAGAACGAGGTGAAGACGATATGAGCGCTGAGACCGTGGAACGTGTTGTCTCGGCCGTGCCAGTTTTCCTGTTTCTTCGCAAGCATTAGATACAAAATTCACATTGCCATCAAAATGGTATTTCTGCAGAGTTCTTGGCCAGTCGAGTGTCTCAAATTATGTAAGATCATTACAAGTGTGATTTCACTTTTCCTTCAAACTGCTTTCCATCTGTTCCCTCGAACTGCTTTCCATTTGTTTCTTTCAAACTGCTTTCCATCTGTTTTCTTCAAACTGCTTGCCATCTCCTGCACGCATCATACAAACAACAAAACGCCCTCCTCGAAAAAGACGGCCTCGATGAAGATGCTACTTGCTTTGGCAGTTTTGCCGCTGGCCACAGCCACTCCTTTGAAGACCGACACGATCGGCCTCGAAATGTCGAACCACACAAATCGCACATCTGCGCTGCTGAACACCAACTGCATCGTTGTCGGAGACAAGACGCCCACGGTGGCAGACTGCCGCAAAATCTGCAACATCTTCTCGAGCAAGCCCACCATGCACATCACCCTCGAAATTATGGAGTACAACTTCTGGACGATGGGCACTTGCCAGTTTGCCGTGGCGAACGCCAGCCCCTGCCGCAGCACGGAGATCACGCTTGGCCAGCTGGTGCCCTACTGCCGGTCGATGACAGACATGTGCATCGTCCACGGCTACGGCGCCTTTGGGAAGGACTTGGAGGCCAAGCTGCAGGTGCTGCTCGGAGAGAAAAAGACGGAGATGCCTTTTGGGACCGACGCTTGCTAAGTGGACAAAGATGTGGATTCGCTTCATTGAGAGGGATAAGGACAACTAAGGTGTGACTGTTGCACCCATAGCAGAATGCATTGATATTATCAGCCCCATGGCATCAAAAGAGATAATAGCGGCCGTGCTACCCCCATATCAGAGCAAGAGTGCCTCCTGCAGCGCCTGCAGCGCCCCAAACAGCTGGTTGTCGTAATTGCGTCGGGCAACGATCTGCAGGTCGATGGGGGCGCCCTCAAAGTCGCCGTCGGCCCAGAGCTGGCGCACGTGCTCGTCTTCCTTGCTCAGGGGCGTGTCGTCGCCGGCCGGATAGGGCTCGACGCCCTTGGCTCGAGCGGCATGTGGCGTGGGCACGACGACGCCGGGGTAGTCGACGTAGTTCCAAAAGGCCGTGTAGTTCCAGTAGAAGGAGGTCTCGTGGGCGCAGGCCGGGCCGACAAAGACGGGGCAGATGACAATGTCGACGTCCTGGGCGGTCCAGTGGCGGGCAAAGTCGATCTGGAACTGGAGGCGGGACATGCGGACAGCGTGCAGCTGGACAGCCGTGAGCACGCCGTCGGGCTCGGCGTCCTGCAGGATCCAGTCGGTCAGGGGGAAGGCGGGCTCGCAGCCCTTGGCCAGCAGGCCGCGGATGGCCGTGCCGCCCTCGGGCCAGTACTCCTTGCGGATGCGCTGGATGGCCTCCTCGGCCTTGAACGGGGCAAACGGCTTGATCTCAAAGGCACCCGTCGCTGCTGCCTTTAGCTGCGTCTGGGCCCAGAGGAGGGCCCGCGTGACGGGCGGCTGCGGCCGGATGTGGCCGTCGTCCATGAGAAAGCCGACTTTGAGCGGCGTCGACACTGGCGTCTGCAGGCCCGTCCAGGCGAGGGGCGTCAGCTTGGGGTCCAGCAGGTGCGGCTGGGTGCCCAGCACCGCCCGCATGAACAGGTCGAGGTCGCGCAGAGAGCCGGCCATGGGCCCGGCCGCGATGGGGATGTTGAGCTCGGCGTAGGAGCCGCCGTTGATCAGACCGTGCGAGGGAGTGATCAGCGTGGTGGGCTTGAAGCCGTAGATGCCGCAGAAGCCGGCCGGACAGCGGATGCTGCCGCCAATGTCGGTGCCCAACCCCAGCACGGAGCCGCGCAGGGCAATGAGCGCCGCCTCGCCGCCGGTGGAGCCGCCGGCCGACAGGTGGATGTTGTGCGGGTTGAGCACGCGGCCCAGCGGGTGCGGGCTCTCGAGGTGCATGATGCTCTGCGGCTGGGCCGTCTTGCAGTAGAAGACGGCTCCCAGCTGGCGCAGGATGGCCACCACGTGTGCGTCCTTGTCGTCTCTGGTGCGCGTGGCCAGATACCCAGCTGTCGAGTGGCGGCCGGCAATGGGCATGTGCTCCTTGATGCTAAAAGGCACCCCGTGCAGCGGGCCGATCACCTCGCCCGTCTTGGCCAAGTGCGCGTCCAGCTCGCGGGCCCGCGCCACCGCCTCGTCCATGAACCAGTCCGTGAGGCAGCCGCTGACCTGATGGGCGATGATGGCCCGCTTGGCAAAGGCCGACACCACCGCCTCGGATGACAGCGCCTTGCTGCGGATGGCCTCGGCCAGGCCTACGGCGTCGTACTTGTCCGTGATGGCCAGCTCGGCCTCGCTGAGCAGGCCACATTCCCGCGGGATGCCCGTCACATCCTTGGGCGGTTTGTCTACGTACGACTGCGCAATGTAGAGGCTCTCCGGCACGGCATCGGCAAACTCCTTGAGCATCAAAGCCCGCTGAGCCTCGTACTCGGACGTGCCCGTCGGCACTGGCACCGTCTGGATGAGGGGGAACGGTCGAGGCATGGTTTTGTCAGGGAAAGGGTTCTGCAGAATGGGGGCGCTCCACTTCCTTGAAAGCCCGTATATATACGGATATGCAGCCCAGGACGCTGTGTTCCGGAACCGGAACTCATGCCGAATCACTTATCAAAAGTCCCGGTCGTTGGCACATGCTCGTAAATGCATATGATTGGCTGAGCGTTTCCCTGCAGCTGGCCAATGGCGTGCATTCGCGGGCGATAACAAGATAAGCATCCCGCTGATAATTGCCACTTTTAGCGGACTGCCCCACTAACCCCCGGACTGTGGGGCACAATCCGGATACGGCCCTCATCTCCTGCTGAACACCTCTTATCGGCTGCCGCCAGAGTGTGACCACACCGAGTTCATATGCATGCCTTCCCTATTCCTCTTCTCTCCTCTCTCGCATCTCCTTCTCATCTCCCCCCAGCACCGTCCATCATGTCTGAACTCCAACACCAGGCCGTTCCTGGAACTGTTCACCTTGTCGATGTTGCCGGTCAGCAGGCCTCGGCCACGGCCCGGGGCGATATCGAGCTCATCCCCCGGCCGAGCAAAGACCCCCAAGATCCTCTCAACTGGAGTGAGGGCCGCAAACGTCTTGCTGCCATGATGATGGTCACCTACACCCTCGGCACCGGCTGTGCCAGCACCCTTTACTACTCCTTTCTGGCCGACATCACCGCCGACACGAACATCGCCACTGCGCCTCTGGTCCAAGGCACGGGCGTCACGTTTCTCTTTCTCGGCTGGGCCTGTCTGCTGTGGCAGCCGGTCGCCCTCACATTTGGACGCCGCGGCGTCTACCTCTTTTCCACCCTTGCCCTCGTGCCGCTGCTCGTCTGGTCTGCCTACATCCAGACCACGGGCGAGTGGTTTGCCGTGCGCATCCTCATTGGTATTGTTCTGTCACCCATCGAGTCGCTTCCCGAGGTCACCGTCCCCGACATCTTCTTTGCCCACAACCGCGGCTCCTGGATGGGCCTCTACGTCTTCATCCTCTTCGGCTCCAACTTTCTCGGCCCCCTCATCGCCGGCTGGTTCGCACTTGCCTACGGCTGGCGCTGGTGCATGAACTTTGGCGCCATCATCTGCGCTGCCACCTTTGTCCTCCTCTTCTTCTTCATGGAGGAGACCATGTACATCCGCAACACCATTGAGGGTCTCGAAGACGAGCAGGCGGACACGTCCATCCCCGTAGCTTTCGAGGAGGAGGGCAAGACCATGGCTTCAGCTGCCGTCTCCAGCGATCCGGAGCGGCCAGACACCCTTGTCTCGGCCATCCCCGCCGCCGCGACGCCTGGCACCCCCTACGTCTTCACCCTCCAGAAGCTCGCGCCGTTTGTCAACCTGCCTGGTCGGCCCTCTGTCCGGGACATGTTCAAGGCCATGCTCACGCCGCTCCTCATCCTCGTCCACTTCCCCACCGTCCTCTGGGCCGGCTTCATCTACGGCATCAACCTGTCCTGGTACAACGTCCTCAACGGCACCGCCAGCCCCATCCTCAGCGCGCCGCCCTACAACTGGAGCACCGGTGCCGTCGGCTCCATCTACGCCGGTCCCATCATCGGCGCCGCCTTTGGCAGCCTCTGGGCCGGCGTCATCGCCGACGAGATCACCCTGCACCTGGCGCGCCGCAACGGCGGCGTCCGCGAGCCTGAGCAGCGCTTGTGGCCGCTGGCCCTGTCGTCGCTGCTCTCGTGCGTCGGCCTCATCACCTGGGGCGTCGGCGCCGCCCACGAGGTCCACTGGATCGGGCTCGCCATCGCCCTCGGCATCCTCACCTTTTCCGTCGTCGCCGGCGGCAGCATCGCCCTCTCTTACAACATTGACTGCTTCAAAGAGATCAGCGGCGAGTCCACCACCTCCATCATCATCGTCCGCAACACCCTCGGCTTCGCCATCTCCTACGGCATCACTCCCTGGTACACCAACATGGGCCTACAGCGCTGCTTCATCATGGCCGGCTTCCTCTCCCTCGGCTGCACCCTCACCTTTTTGCTGTTTATCTGGAAGGGCAAGGCCCTGCGTCGCTGGTCCGCGCCGCGCTACTGGGCAATGGCTGAGCGCAGCTTTATGAAGGAGCATTGAAACATCTCGGTCTGTTTCCAGCCCCTTTCTAGATACTCGTCATGCTATGGACTTGATATTAAAAGCACGTCTTGCAATGTCACATTCTGCAAGATTGCCCGAATCTGTGTGCTATCGAGCATTTAACAAGGCGAGCATGCCAGTTTTTATTAATAGTCAATAACATTTTGGTTAAATTTTCGCATTTGGATTGTCTCTACTGCGTCGCAGAATTATAGCAACTGATTCGTAAAAGTAATTGAAATGGTTAATGGCAATCGCCAATGCCTAAATTTTCGGCGTTGCTTCGTTTACCTCAGTTGCTTTATATACAGAACAAGTATACAAATTCTTCAACAAGGAGGTCCAGTGGCCAAATGGCAAGGCGCTTGGCTACGAACCAAGAGATTGCAGGTTCGATCCCTGCCTGGATCGGAATTTATTTTTTGCCCAATTTTACGTTGACAAATATTGTTATCATGTGACATGTGTTTGGGTGCGCCATATTTTTAGTGCAACAATATTTTGGCGTCCAGGTTATTCTACTCCACTCGCTCTCTGAGCTTATTACCCCCTTTTATGCACTCGTTTCTTTTTTTTTCTTCATGCAATTTTTCCATCGTTAGCTTAAATGTTGACATATATAAGCCACTACAACCATTTGCCTACTTGGCCATCGCAAATCTTGACGTTTCATTACCGCGGCGTAATAAAATGGAACAATTGATCTGTCTCGTATTTGGTAATCATCCAGTAGACGACTCGTATCGCATCAAAGTCTGCAGATGCTCTGACCGCATATCAACGTACTGCCGTCGTTATGCCGATGATTTGAAGGTGGTGCTGCATCACAACACGGAAATTTTAAGTGGCAAAGAGACTACTTCACTTCGTAATTGCTCTTATCGAATAAGCTTGGCGGCGTTCAGGATGTCACAGAGGCCAAGCCATATGCCAAGCGGAGACGGGACGAGTGCGGGTGAAATCTCATTCACTCGGTGCCTGATACTTCCAAAATAAGCGGAAGATGCAGCTAACGGTAGTGTGCATCAAGCGAAGGTTGACTGGAACCGAACCAGAGTCCCGGTATCGGGATATGCATGTCACTCTGCCCAAGATTCCGGCAACCCAGATCTATGACTACATCTCGCATGTTGACCCTCTAGCCAGTCCACAAGTGCGTAGTTCAGGGTAACTGACAGCAGAGACCTCAAAGAGTGTCTTGGCTATCCTAGAAGTCTAGCAACATCGTTTGTGCGTCCATCGCAACTACAGATCGATCCAGATCAGCACCCGAACGGGAAATAAATTAGGCAAGTCTGCCCATAGAATCCCTGATCCTGGAGAAAGAACTGCATTGCCAAAATCAGCTGCACTCGTTAAAACTAGCATCATTTATCTGGCTTTCAATCGTAGACATGCCACTGATCGGAGGTAAACGTCGAGTCACTCGAAGAAAAACTACGGCATCATCGGATAGCGATATCAGTTATCCGCATCCCAGAATAGCATATAATGATGTCGGGACTGAGTTACTTGAAAATGGTACAGTAAAAACAAAAGGGTACATTTTTCTTCGTCAATACCTAGTATGGAGGCCATTGCCTCCAATTACTGCAGCCATTCTAGCCGGCGTCGCAGCTAAGAACTCCCCAAGACAATCCTTTGGCACCCAAGCCTTGTACCCATCTGCGAAGTCTATCGTAAATAGACTTTTGTTATACCGTAGCACTGATACAGCTCTAGCAGGTTTCGATTGGATTCCATTCGGGCTGTAAGGCGGTCGCGTAACAATCAAGAGCCCTCCACTATGTGAGTCTGTTCACTAATTGCGACGGGGCGTTATCTTGCATATTGCATGTTGTTCTTCCCATTGTCGCACAGAATTGAAAGCCATCCATAAATAACCGCGCGTTTTTGGACCCCTTTGACTTGGTACAGCGAGAAAGACAGAGTAGAAGTAATCAAGCCTTCACTGAGTGACGGGAAAAAAAACGCGTGTGAAAACGACGTTGAAAGAGAGGTATCTTTTTTGTAAGAGTAAGCATTGCGTGATCTATTTTTGTAGTGGATTTATGACGCCGTAGGATTACGCCTGTAACCTTCGTAAAAGTATTGCTTGTCCGGAGTTGCGTTTATGCAAATATCCTTTCGGACGAGGCCAAGAACGGTAGCAAGCCAAGCTTGAGGGGTATCTGTCATGCGTGATTTCAGCGACGGGTAGCTTCTATTCTCGGAGACTTTTGCGTGCTGTGCCTGCTGGTCGTCACGTGTATATTGAATAGCTTGTCAATAGCTTAGGCTTAGAACTGGATAAAGGACAGCTCCAGGTTAGCCACGGTGACATGCCCTGCAGGAAGGATTGGGCGGAGAGTCGGCTCGCGCCAGTCTTGGCAAAAGCAAAGGCTGTCATCAATATGTGATGGTCTGAAAAGTCAAGACAGGGGTGCGCCTTATTGGTGCGCCTCGGCTATTGCTTGTCGTCCGAATTAATGGCCGCCCGGCCGGAGGTTGCAAGGCTCGATTTGGCAGGACAGTGTAACTGCAACGGTGATCCCGTGTTTTTCTCAACTTTCTGCTGCGGAAGCTATACGGGCAAGCTCATGCATAACATTTCATCGAAACAAACGAGCTTCCGGGATCGGAATGGTGGCTAAAGTTTTTAAGCTTGTCAGGCTACTCGAGTGGGCCTCGGCGGGGCCCGAAAGACCCAGAAGCCATGGAAAATGGGGTGCGGATCCACAGGCCGCCGTTGTGTGTAGGCTTTCTCGTATTCAGCCCCTGGCCAAGAGGGCCGAGATCGTATGGGGGTTGGCAGCCGATGTTGTCTGATAGAAAAAAGCAATTCCCCCGGCGATATTGACCCACTGGGATCCATTGAACCTTGCCTAAACTGGACAATGATGTCTTTACAACTGATTAGATTGATTAGATTCGAATCGTTTTCTTACGATGTGTTGCCGGATAGCTGCGAGCTGCATCAGTATATGATGCGCTCTGCCCAATGTCTTTGTGCTGCTTCTCGTCCATTCCCAAGCACGCATCGAAAAGACCATGGCTGCCAGAACCTTGTCTCTGCTGATCGCCGCGTCTGCGGTAGTCGTCCCGGCCTGGTCACGTGACCTACCGGACCCAAGCACGGCCAACACATCGCTGCCGATCTTGAACCGCTTCATCGTCGAGTTCTCCACTGCCGGTTCCTCCAAGTTTCGGAAGCGCGACGGGTCATTGGTATGTCTGGCGTGGAAATGCAGCCACGGTTTGGTACTAATCCTCTTAGAGCACGGATGGCTTCTTTGACAAGGTCAACGAGGGGGAGCACACGGTCGTGCCAAGCCAGAACTTCACCTCGGAGCTGTTCCACGGAGCCTCGTTTGAGCTCGTCAATGGCACCAACACATCGCTGTCCCAGATCGAGGCGCTGCCTGAGGTGGCTCGTCTGTGGCCGATGGAGCTTTACACCATCGAGACGCCCAAGGCGAGCACGGAGAATATGAGCAAACCGGATTTCACTGCCTACCACCCCCATCTGCTCACCAACGTGCTTGAGGCTCACAAGCGCGGCTACACGGGTGCCGGCATCGTGGTGGCCACGGTGGACTCGGGCGTCGACTACACGCATCCGGCGCTGGGCGGTGGCTTCGGGCCCGGATTCCGTGTCGACCAGGGCTACGACCTGGTGGGCAAGAACTTCAACCCCTCCTTTCCCACCGTTCTCGATCCCAACCCCGACCCGATGGATTGCAATGGCCACGGCACCCACGTTGCCGGTATCCTCGGCAGCTCGTGGGAGCAGCTGCCCGGCGTGGCGCCCAACGTGACTATCCGCTCGTTCAAGGTCTTTGGCTGCCGGCCGGCGACGACGACCGACTTTATTCTGCAGGGCTTCATTCGGGCGTACGAGTCGGGCGCCGACATCATCTCCGCCTCGCTCGGCTCTGACTCGGGCTTCATCAACAATCCGACAGCCGTCCTCATTGACCGAATCGTGGACAAGGGCGTCATGGTCATCACGGCCGTTGGAAACTCGGGCTCCGTTGGCCCCTTTTACGCCAGCAACACGGCCAACAGCCACGGCGGACTGGCGGTGGCCAACGCCCAGGTCAAGTACCAGCTCGGGTTCGAAATCCTGGCCAAGTCCAGCAGCGGAGCCACTCGCTCTCTGGTACGTATCTCCCATATCTCCGGATGCATGCCTCGCTCACCGAACAGCAATACGTCTCCAGTGACTCCAAGTCATGGGGCCTCACGGGCAGCCGCAAGGCGTTCATGCTGAACACCACCCGCGATTTCGATATCTGCGATGAAGGCTACCCATCGGATACTGGTTCCGTCCCCGACGACGAAATTCTCGTCCTGCCGTACGTTTGTCTGCCCGTGCATGCTAAGAAGAGTTCTGACATTTGCTAGGCGCGGCTACGGACTTTCCTGCTCGGATAGCTGGCAGCAATTGGACTCGGAACTGATTGGCAATGCCAACTATGCTTTCTACTGGAACTATCCCAACCGCTCATTCGAGACGCCACAGCGCACTGTTTACCGTGACGACCAGCCCAAAGGCTGTAGGTAGCCTGCCGCTCTCTTTCTGCTGTATCAGACTGACAAAGGCCAGTTGCGTCCATCAACTACGATGACGGCATGTGGTTCTACGACGAGCACTCGGCCGGTCACGAAATCACCATTGAATTCACCGGGAGAAGCCTCAGCGACGACCATGGCGCAGCGTACATTTCCGACAGCAGCTCGTGGGGTCCCACCCTGGACGCCATGATAAAGCCAGAGATCGCGGGCCCGGGTACAGCTTCCTTCTAGCCACTTGTTTGAAGACGACACTGACAGAGATAGGCACCGATATCATGTCCACGTGGCTGATGGAGGCCGGCGGCTGGATGGTCCTTGACGGAACCAGCATGTCCACTCCTTACGTATGACTTGGCACGCTCCCATGGCTGTTTACTTGCTGACGCTGTCTCCAGATTTCCGGCGTTGCCGCTCTCTACTTCCAGTCTGTGGGCGGTCGCCAGTGGCGCTGCGGCAACCCAGCCAAGGTGGCGCGTCGGCGGATCATTTCCAGCGGCCGCACCATCCGCGACTCCGACCTAACTACCGCTCTTGGGTAAGTTCCATATATTCGGTCGACGGTACAAAACTGATGGTCTACAGTGCCGTGGCCCAGCAGGGTGCCGGTCTTGTCGATGCCATGAAGGTGGTGGTCGACTTCAAGACAGTCGTCGACCCGCCCCTTGTCAGCCTCAACGACACGGACAACTTCCAGGGCGTCCATGAGATCCAGATCCGCAACAATGGAGACGCCGAGGTCACGTACCAGATCACCCACGAGGCAGGCCCGACGGTCCGCACCCACGAGCTCGGCGATGCCTACGTTGCGCTGAGCCCCACGCTGGTGACGGACTCCGGCCTGGCCACGGTCCAGCTCTCCACGCAGGAAATCACCGTTCCGGCTCACGGAAATGCTACCTTCACGGCCACCTTTACGGAGCCGTCCGACATTGCTGCCAACATCCTGCCCCTGTACGCCGGCTACCTCCACATCACAGGGTCCAACAACGAGACTGTCAAGGTGACGTACCAAGGTAGGCCACTTGTCCATTCTTGAAGTTGCCACTGTCCGCTTACCATGCTATTCAGGCGTCAAGGGTTCGTTGAAGGATTCCCAGGTCTGGGAGACACAAAACGGAGTGCCCGCCTTCTACACGGCGGACAACAAGGTCTTCAGACCCAGCACCGCATTTCCCGCTGGCACCCTGCCCAAGATCCACTTCAACATCCTCTGGTCCACTCGCGAGTTCAGCTTTGATGTAAGCAGACAATGGCTCTCTTTGCCTCAAAAAATGGCACCATACTGACATCGCAGGTCGTCACCTCCGACTGGAAGCCGTCCGACTGGGTCTACCCGCCCGTGGCCGGCAAGAATAACTGGGTTGGCTCGGCTGTTTACACCGATCCGGACACGGGCCTGCCTGTCTCTTTCCCCCAGACTTTCTTCGCCCGTCAGAACGCCATCTATCTGCTGACCCTCACCGGCAACTTCAGCGACGGCCGCCAGGTGGAGAACGGTTCGTACCGCCTGCTGGGCCGCGCCCTGAACAACTACGGCGCCTACACCAACATCAAGGACTGGCAGTACCGTATCTCCAACCCATTTATCGTGGGTGCCAACAGCACCACTGCTGGCTCTCTTCACAACAGCACCGTGTTGGGAACGTCGGCATAAGCGCCGTTGCCCAGAAAAAAAAATAGCCCATGTCAATGACTCGGCAGCACCCTTTGGCTGCCGGTTTTTCTGACTGTACATACTCAATATTTCCTTTGTCGATCGTTGTTACTATGAAATTCATAATGTCTTGCGCCTTTCTATTTTATGGCCTACGAGGGCACAATGTCATTGATGCGTTCTTGGATATCACAAGAAATACTATGTGATAAGATCAAGCCAAGCTTTTTCAAATGCGTCCAGCCCGAAACGGTTCCGTTGACGTTGCTGGACACGTTGAGGAGCTAGGTTGCTCACTGCATAATATTTGGCTTGTGGCAACGGTTCGGTTCGGTGTGAAATTCTGCACCCCAAATTAAGCAAATATATTGCGGATACTGGGGGCAAATTCAATGCTAAAAAAAAAAAATATTTCCATACCTTCACCCTGTCTGGAATGCCAACTGTTTTTTTTTTTTTTTTTTTTTTTTTTGCAAGTGCGTTGCCGCCGAGTTACAAAATTGATTTATGCACATTATGCATGATTCGGCATACACTAATAGGTTATGCACACAGTTACTTCAAACTTTAGTCAGCAATAGGAAATAGCTGCATGAGCGTATTTTAGGCGAAAAAAATCTCACTAGTAACACGGGCCTGTGGTTTAGTGGTATAATATTCCCTTAGCATGGGAAAGGTCCTGGGTTCGATTCCCAGCCGGTCCACTTACTTTTTGCATTTTTTATTAATATTAATATTTTCCCCTTCCCTTTTTGTTCATGATAGCCATAATATACACGAAACGCTTCTACATATTAAGCGTGTGGTTTGCTTACGCCGTGAAACTTGTCCGGATTATATTGACCTCTCATAAAAGAAAACGTTTTCTTGCTAGAGTGCTCGATGCACATGACCTATTAAGAGGCACTTGTTAGGAAGCGCTCAGTTATTCTTGCCTTTTATCAATAGCCTAAACCTATTACAATGGCTTGTCTCCTGTCACCAACAGGCTTTTCATCGTCACAGCTAGCTCATTTGCGAGACAGAATTCATACATAATTATGAATAATTTTATGTATGGAATAATTCTCACCCAAACTTTCTTTTTCGTGGCGATATTTTCAGCCGCAATCTTATTGTCTTATTATTTCTGCGGAACATGCATATTGCCCCATAACAAACTCCACATGCGTGCACACCGCTTGAATTCATCTCGATGTCTGGTTGCATTGGCAAAAGAAGACCATTTCTCGGTGTATCACATCCTTGCTCACACACCCTTTCATAGCCATCGTTCCGTTCAACCAACAAAGAGTACATTACTACAAGTTTACGAAGTAGTAACTTCATTTGTGGATTTCACACGTGTACTCCGTACCAGAAATCACACATGTGCCAGAACCCCAAACCAATGTGCGCCAGAACGCATATGCGTCAGAACGCACATGCGCTCTTCTCTGCCATGTTCTTCACCCCCCTCCCCACATACACCCACGGAATGCGACACTACTGGGAATCCCTGCCTGTGATATGCAAGTTGGGGGCCAGTCGTACAAGCCAATCAGTCGACGCTCCCCCCTCCTTGCTCAGCCAGTGTAGCGCGGTGCCACTAGGCACCCAGACAGTAAGACAACCCCCACGGAGTGATGGAGGGGGGGGGTGCATATTCTCTTGTGCAGGGATATATACCCAATGGTCTCGCACAATTGCGTCGGCTCGCAGGTGCGCCGGCTCGCAGGTGCGTTGACTCGCAGGTGCGCCGGCTCGCAGGTGCGTTGACTCGCAGGCGCGTCGACTCGTGTGCTGACTACAAACTATCCATCGACGCCGCTTTTGTCCAGGGGAAGAATTGCCACACTGCATATGTATTTCAGCTCGAAGAGTAAACTGGCAAAACGTACAGAGATAGTAGATAAGAAAAGGTCCGCTTGTCAGTAACCAATCACGGGCTTCAACGGCATCTGCCACACCATATCTATTATCTGCTCTGTAATGTGCACTTCGTGTTGCACCCAAGTCGTGTGTGTAATACACTCACCGGAGGCGTGCGACTTTCCCCAACTGAGGCGTGCAGGTATGAACGCAGACCGGTGTGGGCCACCGGTGAGACTATGTGGGGCTTCTCTGAATGTAAAGAATTGCGTAGGTTAACCGGTGAGGCCAGGTGCAGCTTCCCGAAGTCTGTATTTTATGGGAGGTATGTTCGTATTACTCGGGCTTGCCTTGAAGGTGTAAGCGTATGCATACAAGTCAACCGGTGTAGCACTACTATGATATACCCTGGAAGCAAACCAAAATACCACCGTACTACTGTTTGTTTACAGAGGCTCCGGGAGCCGCTAGACAATGTTTATTAAGCGGGGGATTTTGCTGTGTTCAACAGCTTTGACCACGGGGTCGCGCCACGGTGTGCCGTTGTACCCTGCAAAAGATTGCGATACATGGCATGGGTGGTTCACTTCCTTCACAAGTACTATGGTATATCCCTGAAGTGAACCAAAATACTATGATAGCTTGCATCTTGGAGGGGCGTCAGTAATACTTGGGTCAATCCTGGAGGAGGCGTGCTTGTATAAGCTCAGACCGGTGTGGGTCACTGGAAAGACCGCCTATTCGTTATCTCCCGAAACATGAGTGTGAGCGCAGACCGGTGTGGACCAGCGGGTGAGGATGGTAGCAAAGGCGCGGGCGAAATATGCTTAGGTGCAGCAAAATAAAACCGGTGAGCAGGGGTTATGTCTGGAGGATCTCGCTAATTGGCCGATCACCCAATATTTCTTCTCACCGGTCAGATTTTGGAAAAAGATAAGTGGGTACCGGTGAGCCAGTCTTCCAGACCGGTTGTTGGGAGGAGAAACTGATGCAGACCGGTGTGGAGAGCTGGTGCAGACCGGTGTGGAGACCAGCTGACCGGCGTGGGGACCAGCTGACCGGCCTGAAGGAATCCCGGGGTACAAAATAATGAAATGAAATCTGTTTGCATAAATACGAATGTGAATGTGTCATGTTGCTTGTGCAAATGTTTTGCTGGGTTTTTTTTCACGTGCATTATTTGTTCATTTTGTTTCGTAGTTCCGTTTATTCATCCGTTTTTAGTTAAAATCTAATGCGCAGAAAAAGGTGCGAGCGAAGAAAAACAAAGCTAATGTATTGCCATACCTGAACATATTTGAGTTGTCGAGCTTGATGCAAGATATGCTTTTTCTCCTTCAAGAGCCGCTCCTGTGATACAGGGTACTTGCAGCCGCAGTCGCAAAACAACTAGATTGCTCTAAGATTGTTCTCATGGAGTCAATGACAGTGCCCTTAAGCGCACAGTTATCTCGTGGACTTCGTCGTCAACTCGTTTGACTTGGACATTCCGAGTTTCGGACACGTTGTCCAGCCGCTCACTGTAGGACCTCTTCAAATTGTTAGACCGCGCCGGCATCGGCTCGCGGTGTTTATTCCGCATCAGCGAGGAGGATTCACCCCAAACCGTTTTCTCGGCAATTCTGCAGATCTTTTCGGTGATCCGTCGTGCAGAAGGGTCAAGAGCCGGGTCAAACGTCTCTCTCAAAGAAGGTGTAACAGTGCCTGGTTCCGTGGATCTGCCAAATATATAAGTAGACTGAATTTTTGATGGGAAAGGAGTAGTTTTAAGAGCAAGCTCTCGAGATTGCTTGATAGCAAGGCGAAGCAAAGAAATGGGTTTCTTGCGTGCACGCCGTTTCTTTTTTGCTGGCGCCCTCTTCCTAGCAGCACCTCCGCGTTTGTCAGCACCATCATCGCTAGAAGCGGCAGATCTCGCATCTAGATTGATTTTACTTCTTATCGCAGCACGCTGAGAAGCAAGATGAGCTGCTGCGGCTGCTTTCACGTCAGAGGCCTGGCTGGCAGTTTCAGGCGCCGATCGAGTTCCATCCCCGAATTTCGAATCGTTAAAGTCCATGGGATGTATGGCTTCTAGCGATCAAGCCGATTCATAGATATAGAAGGGCAAGGAATTCCCAGCCCGGCTGGGTATGAGCGTGGATGACCAATCTTTTGTTATAAAGGCAGTGGTTGCCAGTAGAAATATTCAAATCGGTTTGGAGAAAGGAAATATGTATACTTCACCATAGGCCAGTCATTTGCGTAACTGTTCATGTAACTGTTCGTAAATACTAAAACGTGAACACGAAAAATGAAGCCAAGGACTTCTGGTGTTTGCTAAGGGAACTGTTCACTCGCGATTGTGGTCGGGGCCCCCGCACATATCACCCAAAACAAAGAGAATCATCCGACGGTCAACCCGACTTCCTGCCAGCAGATATTCACGTTTTGGAAACCCTTTAAAATCTCGTTGCGTACATGGCTATGGAGTGAACGATTGCGCATCGTACTTACCAGCAACGCGGCCTTGTTCACGTTGGAAAGAGTATCTCCACCGAGATGGTGATTCGAATCGTACGGTTCTCCGGCCCAGTCGCCAAACAACTGCTGCTCGCGCATTGTCTTGCTCTCCTCAGATCTAGTGAACAAGCTACCCGCTGCAAAGTTTCTGTCCAGGAACAGTCTGTAGTCGCTGCGCCCGTTAAACTCTGTTGCGACAAAGCCAAAGAACGCTTTGTGAAAATAATCTTACAGTGTTTTCTTCGAGTGATCGGAGCCGAATGGACCTGCATGCAAAATCCTTGGCCGTCGCCATCACAAATGCCAAATTTGAAGTTTGGCGAGGCAATCATGTCGATGTTTAGGTAGAGGCTGATGTCAACGAGCCCGTTGTCTGGTGCACCAACGTGACCCTAGAACACCAGACTCTTCCGAGGTCCACGTGGCGAATTTCGCTCGATATTTTGCCAACAGAAAGACTCATTCTAGCAAAGCCGCAGATCCACTGCCGTTGTCATTAATGTCGGGACCAGCTGCAACTGAGTTGATGTGTGCCGCGAGCAAAGTATCGTTGCTCCCTATCTGAGTTTTACCGATAATATTGTGGCTCAAGTTATTATAATAAATAATTAGAATCGTTTTCGATCAAAGAGCGTACCTGTCTGTAGAGATTGAAGCACGGTGGGGAATTCATATTCAAAATACCGTACGCTTCTCTGCTTGTTCGCAGCATCTCAATTGTAGCAGAGAAACCATTGGCGAGTAACAAAATGCTCGGAATCATGGAGCGCTTCGGCAAAGCCGTTTTGCAATCAAGTTGAGGCATGGGAGGGAATATTAATCCGACGGCAAGGCGACTCTTGGCTACTTGGGCGGCCTTCTCAAGTGAACAAAACCGAGGGTGGCCTGTTCCAGAAACAAGGCCAATGTAGTCCATAGTTGTGTTTTGGTATTATGACACGAAACTTAACCCGACGCGTGACTTGCCACGTGTGGCCTCTTTTTGGGCCTTGTCATGTCCGGCTCAGCTTCTGCTCAGCCCAGGCTCAGCCCTTGATCAGTCTCGTTCACTTTTGCTCAGTCCTGATCAGTCTTTTGCATAAGAAGGTCCAACAATGGCTCTTAATCCTATATCTAGGCTCTTAGCTCTCGAGTCATTTTTGTTTTCTTGTTCTAGTCCTGCGAAGGTTGCAATATCTCTTCACTAAAAGGTTGGTGTAGGCCTTCTTTTAAAACAGGACCTCCTTAGTTATAACCGTGTTCTTTTACATTTCAATCTGGTTGGATATAGCTATAGTTAAGCTTACTTCTTGGAATTTGCTAGGTTATGTAATGAAGTATTTACCGTGTGTCTTTTATAGCCGTTGTGATATTTATGTAGGCCTAAACTAGTATTTAAGCACTAATTCCTTTCTTATACAACTTTCTCTTTTATTCGTCTCTTCTTTATAGTATTTAAAAAGGCTTTAATATTTTCACGCCTTAAACAACTTTAGTTTTTGTGCCTTTTTCCTACTACTATTTAAGTTATCGTTTTTTTAATAGGGAAAGCTAAGAGTGTAGCCAACACGCTTTGCCTAGGCTTTAAAAGGAGTTACGGAAAAGGAAGCGACATTGTTAACTAAGACTTTATTTACAAACCACTTTAGCCCTTAGTGTAGCGGAACTATGTAAGGATAATGAAATTTTAAGCCGAGTATGTCTTGCTTGTTTTGTATTGCGTAGACAATCGTTAACTTTAACGTGTAGGTATTAAAAGTAAAATCTAAGAGAATTACTATACGACTTAAAGTCTTTAAAAAACTTTATTAGAAAGTTTGCTTATAGTATTAATAAAGCAGAAGGGATTTCTGTGCTAGGTTTAAAGATAGTGTAAAAGTAATGGAACGCTTTTACAGCTGCTTGGTAACGGGAATACCCTAACTAGCAAATACTGTGTAGTACAGCAGCGTTTATTACCTAGGTATATACTACATTCATTGTTTTTTACAGTTTTTAATTAAGGTTATAACCTTTTCTTTAGTTTATTAAGAGGCCTTTAGTAGGCGAGATAAAAATGCTAAAGACGAAACAACCTTACAGATTTGCCACGAAAACCGTTATTTTAAACTTTGTAAGGCAACTATAAGCAGTAGATTAGGTTAAGCATAAACATTTAGCAACACTTGTTGATGACTAGGCCCTTTTACTTGGGAATACGTATTCTTTATCTAAAATTAGCGAGTACATTAAGTCTACATGTCGTTTAAGCACTGGCTAAGGTTTATGCTTTAAGGTAAAGACATGGTAGCTAGTCTAAGATAAAAGTATAAGCTAATTGTTATAAGGACCTTGTATTTGTTGCTTTTATTAATAAGGAAAGACGGCTAAAGTTTGCTATTTAACTTACCCACAACGTAAAAAACATAACTAGTACACCTGATAAGCGGTAATAAGGGGCGCTAATAAAATGGCTAAATAGGGTTTTAATGCTAACTATATAATGTAGACTACAACACGCATTGTATAAAGGGCTAGCACCTAGGCCGCTTTGCTTTAATTTAATACTCCCTTTCCTTACACGTCTGCTTACCTATAAAGCCTTTTAAAACTATTATAGAATTGAAGATCTT
This sequence comes from Harringtonia lauricola, assembly GCA_014183025.1. Taxonomy (NCBI): domain Eukaryota; kingdom Fungi; phylum Ascomycota; class Sordariomycetes; order Ophiostomatales; family Ophiostomataceae; genus Harringtonia; species Harringtonia lauricola. The sequence continues at coordinate 77,463 of JACBXF010000145.1, read as the reverse complement.
CTTAAGATTGTGCTGTTAGAAGACGAGATAATGGTGATAGAGTAGAGGAAAGAACTTTTTAACACGCTATTTTTTAAAAGTTAATCAAGCGACGAAATCGAGACTACGGCTGTCTTTAGCCAACAGTTGTGAATGCTAGGGCTTTGGGCGGGCTATACGACGCCGCTTAAAAACCACGATATCTGTATAAAGGGCCTTTACTTAATAAGTATATGCAAACTGCTTTACATTATCTTCTTTACTAACAAAATCTGTTAAACAAACTAGTTTAAATCTAAGGCAACAAGAATAGTGTATGCTAGACACACTAATCTAAATATAGTGGCAAGACACTATCTGCTACGTAATGGCGTAGACGGTTAGGCAGTATACTACAACTAAGAAAGACGTACTTTAGTCTTAAATCTTTTTTGTAGACTAACAATCCCTTAAAACCTAAGGCTGTAGTAGTGCCTTCCTACAAAAGAGCAATTTGGATTTAAAAACAGTCTAGAAATTCTCCGTTTTAACAAAGAACTTATTACGCTACGGAACAACACTAGCAGTAAATTATTGTAGGAGCGAAAACAGTTGTATGTAGAGAGGCGGAGACTTTTATTTACACGGTTGCAGGAGTGGCAAAAGCACCAACCAGTTAAGCACAACGATCTGCTAGGATATTACAGGACTATATTCGACCGTGTTCGCTTTCTAATTCTGGAGAGGGACTAACTGGCATAAAACATGTTTGAGGTTGACACGCTATGAAGTTTCACTGGCCTTGCTGTGATTTAGGACATGCTATCTCTCTACTAAAAGCGTTCGAATGTAGAGTTTTAACCTAGATTAAAGCCTAATAAGTGTTAGTGCAAAAGTAGCAACTTGTACAAATGGCGACATGTATACGAATGCCATAAGGAAGCTACCGCCAAAGTTTGTAGCTTCTTAAAGCTTTGCTTTCTTTGTTTTAAGTGGTTTTATAAGACTACTGCCTAGGAACAACACTGCTAATATCACTTAGACCACTTAATGAGTCTTTTAACCTAGTGTAACCCTCTTATGTATAGAGGGGTTTTCGCTACAGTAGGATATTGCCCCTTTTGTTTAGAGAACAGACAGCTGCTAGCCTTAGTAAGAATGTATTAATTTAAAAGGTGGGGTACTTAGCATAAGCACATTTAGCTTTATATTTAAATGCTTTAAAATAGCCTAACACCTGTTTACTACCCTTGCCTATATAAACACTGTCTAAAAGAGTTTAACTCTGTCTTAGAACTACAGTTCTACCTTTAAGATGCCTTTAGGATTGAGTGTGTTGGACATAGTACAAAGATAAAGCAGCCTGTATATATAAATAACGACATTTTACCTTTTAAAAAGAAGACAGTAAGACAACGCAATAGCGGCTTAGGAGAAAATAATACAATGGGTTTTTCTAGTTAGTGGGTTATTTTAAACTTTTTTGTAGATAGCGTGGGCATCTTGCGCTTAGCTTCTCCTAATCCGTCTTAGGAAGCTGTATTTAGCCGTGGCTTAAACACTACGGTTGTTAACGATGCTATGTTGTCTAGTTACAACACTTTACTGTCGTCTGTCTTATTTAAGGAAGAAATCGACTTAGCTATCTTTCTAGACCGTCTATTACCGAATAATTACATATTTAAAGTAAACCTAGGTACTTTATATAAGAGGAATAGTATAGTACACCCTTAAGTTAATTCTCTAGCTTCTTTTAACCGCCTACTATAGCTACTCTCTACAACTCCTTTATGTTCTTAAGCACTACACTAGAAAAGGATAAGATAATTAGCGAAAGCCTTATAGAAGCCTACGTGTTATTTTATAAACTATTAGAAAGCCTAGGCGCCGCTATTGCTAACACAAAATGTAATTCGATTAAAGCCGTTAACACTACGAGCATAAGCGAAACAGATTATAATAGAGCCGTTTCGCTTGGTTAAAAGAATGGCTAATTTAAAGTCGAGCAGTTGGTGGTAAAGGGGCGTATTGGTTGACGAGTGTAGTATAAGGTAAAGTGGAAGGGCTACCTAAAGAGTAAGAACAGTTAGGTTTGGAGAAAGGATATTGGTTTGGGATTGCTAGCCATTTATAAGGCAGCAAACCCTTATAGGCATAGCGAATTCAAGTTTAAGCAGCTAGTCTTAAAGCGAGAAGCTAATGGAATGGTCTTGTATAAGGCTAAGTGGCAAGGACAACTAGACTTAAACAACATTTAAGTGAACAAGTGGAATGCTAGTGGCAAGGCTGTTGCTGTATTTAAGGCTATGTTAATAGAGTAAATCTTACTATTCCCTTAGGATAAGATAACATGGTAGATTTAATTACATGGCTTAGTTTGCAGTATAGTTAGGCTAAAGGCAACTAATGTAAATGCGATCTCTTTTGACTTCTTGTTTTTTAGTACCTTTTTGAGCCTGTACCCTTTGTTGGTGCTTTTGCCTGCTATTATGTAGACTACTACGGGCTAGGTTGTATATAGCACGAGTATAGTAAGCGTAGTAATGTCGTTATTGGTGTTAAAGCAGGGCTTTTAAACCAAGCCTTGATTTATATACGCTAATATAACTAACTTGTTGTAAAGAATTAGTTAAGCTTGTGCTATAGACGTTGGCGGTGTTAATTTTAAAACTAATTGTTTAATGGTCCTTGATTTAAGACACTATACAGTAGGGCTTAAAGACATAATTAGGACTAAGATTAAACCTTAAACAACGCTTAAGTAATTTAAAATGGCCAGACTGGATGCTGTTTAGCCTAGAGTGCACTAAGCTAAGATGGCTTTAATTAAATTAAGTAATACGTAGTGTAAACTAGCGAGAGATTAGTGTCGCCAAAAACTTTCCTAGTATATACATAAGTGGATGAAGCCTTATAAGGACATGCAAAACTAATAGCAACAAGAAAGCAAACTAGGAATTATAGTAAAGCCCTTTAAAGTCTAACTACATTTAAGCTACAGTAATCTATATGCTTGGAAAGTGTTGTTAAGCAAGGAGGCGTGTTTCTCTTAGGTCTTTTCCAAAAAATTAAGCGACTATTCTATTAAAACATACCGACTTCTTTACAAAGAAGTTAGCAAAACTTTTAAAGCCGTGTCTTTTGTAATACAAAGTTTTATTCTATCTAAATCTATTACTACTGTAGGTTTTATAAAACAACTTTAAACACTAATTGTTTTTAACATTCCTTATAGTTTAATAGGCCGAGTTTTAGTACTACAATAAAACAATTAAAAAAAGAAAATGAAAGACTTTTACGGTAAATGTATAAATAGAAGAGCTATACAACGACTAAAGCCAAGTGTTAAGAAGCCGTAAAGGCGGAAATCCAACGATTAGGCATTATTTAAAGAGAATTACACAACTAGCTACAAAGTCAAGTAGCAACTACAAATTGTATAAGGAATATTATTTTAAACTACACTACTAGGTTGGACAAAATATAGCCGATATTAGAGAAACTAAAAAGAGATGTGTTTATAAAGGAATTTAATAGCTAATGGCTAGTGTTAAATGTCTAAGTTATACATCTTTATAGACAAGGCTATATTGTTTTTACGCTTACCTGTCTTTATAGCTACACTAGATAATTAACTTTGCTTGTATGGTTTAGATTGTTAGTGGTATTATGCCTAAGCTGGCTACCCTATTGGGCCTTGTCTTATTGTTGTCGTTTAGGCAACGCTTGTCTACGCCTAAGGTAGAACTAGGAAGGATTACCCTAACGTATTAATTGTCTTCCTTAACTACGTTGTGTAGGGGACGTTAAGGCATAACAAGGAGGACTGGTAAAAGCTAAGTTGTAGACTTTCCTTTCTATTTATACTTTATTTGTTATTGTTAAATTAACCCGTCTTAACTTATTTTACTATTTATACGTAGTATAACTGCCTTAACCCTTACAATACAAACCCTTACTATACGTAGCAGAAGGCTAAAGCTCTTTTAGCCTAATGGTTAAGGAGTAGGAGTATGTGGCTTTTTCTTACTGTTATAATCCTTAACTACCTAATCTAAAACAGCTCCTAACCTTAAAATTGCTAGTGTAAGTAAGAAGTAGACTATATTGCCTAGTCCTCTTTATAAGTTGGTTATTAAACGTTGTCCAACAGTAAAATACCTACCTTTACATAACCTACATAAATATAAAGAACGTTATTGGTTATTTTGTTTTAAGTAGCTTGCTTGCTATTTTCGGCGGCTTCTTTTAGAAATCGCAGCCTACTTAATACAGTAAAGGTGTTGCTTTGTAATTGTTGCTAAGCCAACTGTACGAAAAAAGTCTGCTAACAGAATTGTACGTTTTAATTCGTATAGCAGTCCTCTTTTCTGCTAGGTTTATTATTTGTAACGGCTAGCCACTAATTCCTTCACTGTTACTTTGCCGTTTAAACACCATTTAGGAAGGACCCCTCTACCTACCCTTATACACTACTACTACATATTACAACTCCGACTTTAATATCTATATTCTTAAAACTTACAGTTTTAGTTTTATAGCCTTTAGCAATCCCATCTTAGCGTAGCCGACATACAGCGTCCACTCTAACCCTACCTACCCTGCTAGAATAGAATTACAACTACGCTTATATCCTATACATTTTAAGTCTTGGCTTTAAAACTCCTAACCTATAAAACTTTAGTTAAGCCGCTGTTTAATGGTAAATGTACTTGTCTACATGCTTAATTTAAGGCAAGGAAAATTGCTACGCCAACGGCGAACAAGCGGTATCTTCTGTAAAATAACGGCAAAAAAGAGTTGTTTAATTGGCAGACGGTGTAATAGAGTGAACGACTCTGATTGGTAACATGTAATAGGCCGGCAAAAAAGAGGTAGTTAATTGGTTAATCCAAGCATTTTCTACCGTCGTTACACTACCGTTTCTACAACATCCGAATTAACCTGCAAAACTATTTCGTATATTTAATGTGTTGTAAGCCGGTTATTACACAGCTTTTATTGTATTTCTTAGGTCGTTTTGGCCTATTCTTTTACAATGGTGTAAAACAAATCGTACGTTTAGGTACTAGGAATTAAGCAAACTGTGATTAGTAGCCGTAATAGTTAAGATAATTTAGGGCTAATAACCTAAGTGTTTGTATAGTAGTGTAAAGGAAGAGTAGAGAAATGGCGTAACCTATAGGGAACGATACGTGTTTTGGAAAGGAAGTAAGGCAGCCTTTAAAAGGTTTGTCTTGGCTAGACTAACCTATCTTGCCTTTAATAGCAGGTTACCTAAGCACTAATGAAGAGCTAGGCAGTAGTATACTGCTAGATTTCGTGCTGATGTAGCGACAGGGTTACAAGGCATTGCATATACTAGGTTTTGCTATTCGTTACTATTTTGTCGTTTCCTTTATACCGCTTTACGTTTTTAAAAGCTTAAGTTTTCCTTATATGTGTTTCATTTATAGTATAGACGGTAGTTTAAGAAAGTGGCTAAAACCTAGGTTGCTTATTATCTCTTATACCAAACCTTAGTTTAAGTATAATTACTTCTTATTTATAGAATCAAGCCTAGTAAATATCTTCTTCTTTTCGTCCTATAAAACTTTAGTAGAGAAACCATCTTTAGCGGGCCTTACTTTCAAATAAAAAGCGAAGTGGAGCAAGTTGAACTTGTCTAATGTTCTTTTAAAATCGTGCCTAAGCCAATTGGCCTAGTAACGCCTGCAATTGTTTTAACGGAAGCTTTTGTTGTAGTTGCCAAGCCGGTAGCCAACATAGTTAAGTTAAAGAAAGGCTTTGTTTTATTTATTATCTAGGTGTTAAATTACGTGCTTAAAGATTTTAGTAGGTTTTGTTAAGCCTTTTTTTCGTGTGCTTCTCTTTTAAGCGTGTCTTTTTAGTAGACATCCTTTTTTTAAATACAACAAGACTACATTGTCGGAATTGCCAGTGTGTGTAACGTGTTTTACGCTGGCTTAAATTAAAAGGGGCCTGTTGTTACATAGTACGCTGGCTATCTTAGTAGTCTTAAAGAAGGAATCGAGTTTCGCCTTACTTGGCATGTATATAAGGGCAGCGTGTGGTTTATAGTAACAGGCTAGCTTCCTTAAAAGATCTGTTCTTAACGTGTAGATGTCTTAGAAGTTTAAAATGCTAAGGGTGTGTATGCTTTTCTTGTTATACAAACTAAAACATTTAGCACTGTCTTTGTCTATATTTAACCTACTCTTATTAAAGGCTAGCGGTTGTATAAGCTGTAGTATTTAAGTGTTTAGGCTAGTTTTAACAAGATTAGTAAGAAATATATTGTATGTCTACAACGCTTAGTTAGGTACTATAGTTGCCTTACAGCCTAAAGGCAAAGGAGAACACAGACACTTTGTCTTTAAAAAGCCTTGTGTAATGTAATAGAGGGGGTTTATAATGGCTAAGGGATGGGTTGTATGCAAATAAGAAAGAGTAAGCACAACTAAGAGCGAACATAGGCAAGGGGCTTAACTTATATAGGTAAGCATTTGCCTGCGTTTTTAACGGAGCTTTGGTCCGTTAGGTTAAAGGGTAAGCACATATGCTATAAAAAAGCTATGTAGTAACGCAACCGTTGTTTAAACAGTGTTATAAAAGAGAGCCTAGTATACAACAGTAACCAAAGGCCTTGGAGGGCTGTAATCGGTATAGACCTTTCATCTACAAAACAGCAAGACGGATGTAAAGGAGGGGGGAGAAGGGTAGAAAGGGGGGGGTGATTGGCTAACGTACAAGAAAGGAGTAGGTAAGGGGTGGGTGGTAGGACCGTTGTTTGTAAATGTTACAGCCTTATTTAATACTAAGTATGGAAAAGCCGGTAGTAAGCTTGTTAGAAGCCGGCAAAAAGACAATGCACAAGTGGCGAAAGGCAAGAAGACAGGCGGAAAGACGTGGTAGACCAAGCAAAGAATAAACGCAACAATTAATCTGACTATGGAAAGCGGTATGGAGCTATTATAACTTTGTAGGTATGGGAGGGGCGGCTTAAGCTTCCATTTATAATGTCCTTTAGCAATAATACAATGATTTGTTATGTAATTTATAACATAAGCCGGCCTTATTGTCGATTTCTTTTAAGTGAATTTTGCTTACTACTAACAGGGCACTGTAAAAGACATTACAAGAAGCGCCTTTAAAATACGTTGTAGAAAGCCAATAACATAAAGCCACTATTCTACGAAAGGCGTGTTGTACCTTTACAGTGTTGCTAAGCGTGGGTGCTTTAGGCAGATAAGGTTATTAATCATTAGAATGTAGTTAGGAGTGTTGTACGTCGTTAAACGGCCTACGTGACTGAAAGTAGGAATAAGTAGTTGGATAAATGCAAGTGCCTCTTTAGCCTACAAAATCGATCTGCTTTAATTTGCATAACCAATCTGCTTACTTTATTACCTAACGTTCTTAACATGGCACTAACTTCCCTTTTACTACACTAACAAATAGACGAAGGAAAACAAGCGGCTAGAGTAGCCTTAGTTATGCCGGACAAAGCTTAGGGTTGTGTTATTGGCTATTGTTTTATAGTGCTTTGTGCTTGTATTGTGTATCTGTTACAAATTCATGCCCGTTTACGTTATACGCTAGCCTACAATATACATCGCCTAAAATAAGCTTAATACTCATTTGTATACAAACAGTGGCATTAGCCTTAGCAATATAATTCTTGCCGTCTTCCTATACGTTAAGGCTACAAAAGGCAAACCGGTGTACTAAAGCGATAAATACGTCTTAGAGTTTTAGTGTGTACTAAAACATCTTATGCTATTTGTTACTTAACTCTTCCACGCCCTTTACTAACTAGATCTAAGGAAGAATCCGGTTTTACCAAAAGCTTTACATAATTTACCTACCGCTAAAAATCTTAGCTGGATCTTTATTAGTTTACTACTTTTCCCTTTTTGTTAGACTTAGCACTTGTTAAACACAAGATTAAAATAAGCAGTATTAAACGCCAAGTCCTTGTGTTGTTAAAGAAGCGCACCCCTCTTTGCTTATAAAACGTTTATTTAGCCTATTTAGATCTAGCAAAAGCTTAATTTTGTTGTTAAAGAAACTTTTAAAGTTTTATTAAGGCTAAAACAACGCCCTTTGTGTGTTTGTTGTTGCCTACTCTGTAGTTTGTTTTTGTACTGTGATTGTTTGTTTTCTTACATTTGTTTAAAGGGTGGATTACAACTAAAATAACCCACTTACACTACAGCCATAACAGTGTAAGTGGACTATCACTAGATTGTGTTTTACTTTAGTTTTATCTTCCTGCTATTTGTCTATTATAAAACCTTTTGTCTATTTGTGTTTATACCTTATTATTTACAGGTTAATTTTAAAAATAATAACCTGTAAAATAGTAGGGTATAAACACAAGTACTCCAAAATTACTAAGCTTTATGCTGTAGTCCTAGACGTCTTAATAGGCGGCCGTTGTTGGCTAAGGCCTATTAAGTACGGAAGAATTTTAACAAGTAGACTGTTTTTTTGTTTGGCAACTTTTATAATATTTTTTATAACTAACATTTGCTTGGCTGTCTAGCTGCCCCTTGGCTATGTTTTTGTTTTAAAACACTATACCTAGTATTAAAATCCACTAAGTAACCAATCCTTCGTTGCTTAAGCGTTTTAGTGAAAGCTATTAGTTGTTAGGCACTACTATAATAAAAAACGCCGTTGTTGTTATATACTCGTTGTCTTATACCTCCTCTCCCTTATCGCTTATCTCTATATGCTTATAACCTAGATAACCTAGCTAAAGAGGAGTTATTTAAACTTGTAGATGCTATTTGTATAAGGCTTATAAATCTTATAACAAACTATAGCAATATGCCTATAGTGTAGGATAAGGCCGTAGCGGGACATAGTAGCGAAAACTAGCAAAGGTAAACTTTAGTTAAAACAAAAAGGCAAGATTGCTTAACCTAATAGGTAGGCTGTATGGTTAAAGGAAAGCAATACATAAATGTTTCGTCGGTTTAGCTTATAAGTGTAATGGCGTTATTCAAAACGGCTAAAGGACGCCAACTTTAACACTTTGCATTTTAGATTTCCCTTTTTTTGCTTTTTATACATAGAGCATGGTTTTAGATATGGATTGTAATGTAAGATAGGAAAAGGCGTGGTATTTTAAGATAAGACGGTTAATTTATCCGCTTGTCTACTTTGGAAAGCTAGGCCTTTATAAGGTGTATGTTATTGTAGTAATAAATGTCCTTTTCTTTTGTCTGCCTTACTAAACGAAGATTCCTAGTATTGCTTAGTGTTTACTGCCTATACACAAACTAAAGAAACAAGCTTATTAAAAAGAAACATTGTAGAAGGACATTTGTTGTAGCCAAGTAAATATACAATTTCTTCTCTACCTTTAAATCAGCCTTGCTAAATTTATAAACTAATGCGTAATACACCCTACCTTTTATAAAAACTTACTACAAACCTTAACTTGTAGTATACTTACATATTACTCTATATACACTAGCACGTTGACTATGGTTTTCTGTTTTGTACTACAATATTACGTTAAGCCTTAGGCTAGCCATTAGCCTAACACGTAGTTTAATGGCAGGATCTTTTCTATTTAAACACTCTTCCCCTTCCTTCTCTTTTCTTATTTCTATTATAACAACTTAGCTAACGACCGCCCTTTATTACTTAACACCTACCTTTTTTTTTTGGTAGATTTAGTTTTTATTTTCCTTTGCTTTATTACTATAAAGAAAAAAGAAAGACAAGGTATAAGACATAAACTGTCTAAACAACTACTGTAAGCTGTTGTAGCCGTTAACGCTAATTTAATTGTAGTAGTAGTCTTGCCAACACCTTTACCGCCTTGCCCTTAACATTTTCGGCATCTCCCTACTGTTGTATTACAACGCCAACGTAATGCTTTTCGCTTAATCTTTATGTACAATAGGTTTACCTAATACTAGCATTAACATTGTTACTTTTATATCCGCTAAGTTTAACAATGTACAACGTTAGTAGTTAATTTTGTTGTAGCTAGGCCGCTTAGTGGTTAAAGAGCTATCTTTTAGGACATAGTTAAAGAAGTAGACTTAATAAAACGATTAAATTAAATTAAGTATAAACATATACACATAACTTTGTATTGTAGATAAATCCTTTTTCGTTTTCTTGTTGCCCTTTTTGTTAAACCCTTTACGGTCTTTATACCGCACTACGCTTGGATTTTCTACGTAGACGTGTTGCATTCTATTTTTCATAAGCGTAGGCGTGGAATGGTTTACATCCATTTTGGCTTAGAATGTTACGATTATAAAGGAAACCAACATGGTTGATAAAATGCAACTTAGACGTTTGGACCAAGCATTTAATGCCTTACGTGGTTAAAGAGTTAACTAGGCTGTAGACAGCCAATTAGTTTGTGTGTTAGTTGTAAAACTAGGAAGAAAACACGATTAAAAACTTGTCACTTAGCTATGTTTAAAGCTAGACCTATTTCTAATTTAAGTAAGGCTTGTCTGTTATAAAACTTTACTATTGTAGGCTATTGTACTAGGCTGTACACTTGTTCCTTCTCCACCGCTGTAGGGTCTCCTTGGCCTAAGAGTGCTGTAGGGGTGTTGATTCCTACGTAGCTTGTATTTGTACTTAGGATACTAGTTGTGTTTAAAATGTATATTTTTATTTAATAATTTAGCATTTCTTATTCCCCTTTTAGTTTAGTAACTTTTAGCCTTTAATCATTTGTACTAAAAACTCTGCTATAAATTCATTTTTTATATGCTAGACGCATTGTATATATACCGCTAATGGAAGATTTGTATAAGCGCTTATTACTAGATTGGTAAATGGTTAGCCTTGGTTCTTACATTAGTAAAACGCATCTTGTAAGGCCAGGAGTGTTAATAACAGCTTGTTGGTATAAAACAGATTTAACCAGTGTTGTTGCAAGTAAAAGGACAAGCGCTAATTAAGGTTCTTTTTAATTATATTGGCTAAGGCCTTGTACTAAAAGTAGTCCAACAGCTGCTATAGTGTTAAATTCTCTTGTATTAATAAGGCACTAGTTATAGTGTTGGAGGTACCGTAGTGGAAAGTATACAGGAGGTTTACTTAAAGCTTAAACTCTTTAAATAATATTTTATTAATCTTAACAAGCTTAGTTTAAGCCTTACAGAAATTCCTATAAAAGGCCTTTACAAAGTAATCAAAGCGGTAAAGAAGCTTGGTATAAATGAAAAATGGCTTTTCTTAAATAAGGATAAAAGCAATGTCTTAATAGCTAATAAGGTATTAGGAAGGAAGACACTAAACGTTGTTTTAAGTTAAGTACTTAGATATACCTTAAACATTGTAAGGTAGAAGAGACTAAGGAACGACGAGTGTCCTTTATACGTTTAAAAAGTCGTCGGCCGCCTTCTTTTACTTGAATTCTTTTTGTATTTCGTTAATCCTTAGTAAGAGCTCCTTTACTTTTATAAAAATAGGTTTATAGTCTATGTCCTTGTCCTTTATAAAACTAAAACACAAATCTATACTTAAAAAATAAACAAGTGTATTTTAAATACTGTTTACTGTGGCCTTAACATTAAGATTCTACTTAAGATCTTTATTATTTTTTACTTAAATAAGTGTAGCCTTTACATTATTAAAAGTCTTTCGAATGCAAGCTAGTATACAGACTTTTAAGTTGTATTTCCTATAAAGAAGCGGGATATGTACAACTTGGAAAAAAACATGAATGCTTTTTGCCTAAAAAAAAAGCTTTAAAAGGTGCTTGTCTTTGTAGTAATTAATAGGTTGGTTAAAAAAGGTGAACAGAATACAACCTTGTATGTAGCTTCCAACAGCAATATATTAATGGCTATTAAGAAACATGGGAATGATGACGAATGTGTTTTGTGAAATTATAGGAAAGTCTTGTAGTATCTAGCTATAAGTACGCCACTTTGACTACTAGTATACTAAGATAATATAAATACCATTATTACTGTAACGCAAGTACTGTGTAACAACGTTTGTGTTTGGATCTTTGGCGTGATTTAATAGGGCTTGTATAGTTTTAATATTAAAATTATTTAAACAGTTTACATTGTCTAGTATTTGTTTAGAGTGTTAGGTTTTCGTAGGTTGAGAACAAAGAAAATTGTATACGTAATACTTATAACAGCTTGCAGGCTTTGCTATTTTAAAGGGGTAGGCTAGAAGAAATAACTATCCTAGTGGATTAGCTTAAGGATTTAAAAGCGGGAGTAGTAAGTCTTAGAAACACTTACTTGAAACTAAATCAACTAAACAGTAAATGCTACAATAATCGGCTTATACAGCAAAGTGGCTATAGGATTAGAAGAAAGAAGGGAATTTAAGGTTGATTAAAGGCTATTTAAGTAGCCGCTAAAGAACCCTTATAACTTAGTAGAGGTTGCTAGTTTCTTGAATCTACTTAGGCTATAGTAGTTTTGCCTTTTAGTGGATTCTTAAAGGCTGGAAGCCTTGTCCTAGCTTCTTTATAACGGCGAACTCGGCGACAGTACAACCATTTATAATAGGGATATTCTATTTACTTAGTGTATATAAATCGTATATTACACTACAATGTTATGTAGATGGAGCGGTAAATGTAACTGTAACGAAATAGCTGTTGGCGGAGGCCATTCCTACGTTACGCTAACTTAAGAATATGCCTTGCCTAAAACAACCTTGCCACCTATTCGTACACGGCGGTATTAAATGTAGTAACACACTCTTGCTGTATCCTTACACGCTATTATTACAAGCTAGCAAACCGGTTTACTATAGGCGGCCTTCTTGTATAATTCTTGCCTTCTTTAATACAATACAAGCGGCTGTTTTACTACAAGTACCTATAGGATGGCATGGCAGTGTTTTAGTGGGATATGCTAGGCTGTGTTTGTAGACGAAGTGCTAGACATTAGAGATACAGCCACTATTTTTAAAATAAAAAAGTCGACTAGCGTTTAATTTCTTGCGTGTGTAATTGTATTGTATTTATACGTTGGATAGGTTTTACGATATAATTGGTTAGCGTTGTTGAGTCTTTACTATATGTCCTAAAAGATCTGCTATGTAGCTTTTTTGTTTAAAATATAAAGTGCTTGTCTGTAATAGCCTGTAATAAAGAGACGATTTAACGAGCGTACTGTATAGTAAAGAAACAAAGAGTAATATTACAATACTGTTTATTACAATTAACATAGCTGTCTTGCAAGACGTTTAAAATGTATGTAAGATAAGCTATTTTGTTCTTTGTTACTACTAAAACTAGGTAAGCTAACATTAGTACTAGTGTATTAAGTAACCCTAAATTTCTTGAATTCTAAGACAAATGCAAAAAGGAGGGGCTAAAGATCCCTTTCCTCTTTTACTACAAAGAGACGCTTTATGTTAGCCTAAGTACAGACTAGAACCTTATTAACACGCTCTTACTCAACTTGAAGTACACTGGCTACAGATTCGCCTTTTTGTTTTATGGCCTATGCGGATGGCTAGCAGCACTGCTAGCAGGTTCCACTATAAAACCTTGCGCTTTATTATGTTCTTGTTAGCTGTAAGGTTAGGCTTGTCTCCTTAGCCGCTATTACTTAAGGCGTTCGACCTTCTTCCCCTAGCATTGGTCTGCTACGGCTACTACTGCTTATAATCCTAATCGTTACTAGCCTACAAAGGTGGAGAGAGGCAAGGGCTGATTAAGATAAAACGGATGAGCGGGTAACACGTATAGTACATCTCCTTCCTAGGCGGTATGTAAGTGTCCCTTCCTAAAAAGGCCTTTATAGTAGTGCTTTAATCCGGTATAGCGGAGGCCTTGTAATAGAGTTTAAACATATTAATAGTGTTATAGTGCCCTAAGATACATTCGTATACTATTTCGTCCATCTTTGCCCTTATGCTTGTCTGTGGTGTTACTATTAATGGTAGGCACCTTAGGTAGGTAGAGCAGCCGAAAATAAGCAACAAGTGTTAAGCCAATGGCGGCCTGTAAAAATACAAGACAAGGTGGACAAGTTGTTAAGGCGGGATAAAAAGGTTAAGAAGAGGAAGAGGGTAGGCATTATATAAACGCCAAAAGGAAGGACTAAGAAGTATAAACGTAGTAAGACAAGAGTAAATGCTAACTCCTTTAGTAAACGCCACCTCCTTCAATTAAAATAAGTCTTTAATAAGTTGTTTTTAAGAAGTCAAGTAATGAATTTTAAAGGGGACTTAAAGGATTTTAAAGGGCTTAAGGGGTATGTTAAATACGTAATGTATATTTATTAAAGTTTTAGGGATTGCTTATAGTCTAAAACAAAGCATTAACATAAAGACGCTTTATTATTCTTTAACGATTAAAACTCTTGCCTACCGCCTAGTTTACACTGCTACTAGCTTACATTGTGTAAAATTGTACATGACATGCTTAATAATTATATCATGCCCGCCCTACACGCATAAAACCTTGTTCCTTTAGTCTTTAAACCTGTCTTGTCTATACATGTCTAATGTGTCCGCCTATACAAAAACCCTTTACAAATACCACTAGTTAAAGCGGATATGTAAGAAGGCTATACAGTAAGAGCCCTTTTCGGATTCATTTTGTGTTAGGCTTTATAAAAAAGCAAAGATGCTTTATTACTATTTCGTCTAATACCTTCCTTATCTTTCGTCTCCTTTTACCACTATTACTCCCTTACCACTTTAGTCTGTCACCCCTACGTAACTATACATGTATAAAAAGGACAGTCTTACACAAATGACAAGCGGCGTTTACGTATTTCTACCACTTAGAAATGAAATCTTTGGCAGAGTTGCCTATTAAAGGAGGTAGGTTAGAACAAGGCATCTTTTATGTAAATAATTATTTCTATAGTAAGGTAGATTTTAAATTTAGGAATTGCTGATACGTGTAAGAAGTGTATAGAATCTTGTGGAAGACGACGTTGGTACAATTAATTAGTATATAATGCTTTATATAACTATACTGCCTCTTTAGGGACACTTTTAATACCTACAAAAGTGCTAACTTTCCATTCTTCCTTTTAGTTAAAGCGCCTATTTCCATCCTGCTATAACGTAGTTTATCACTAGCTCGGCTACATCACTAGCTCGGCCACTTTTCGCTACCTTGTAAACTTAAACCCCTACAACTTACCCTAAGAACACTTAATTAAATCCAAAATAACAGAATCTAATAGATTATCCATATCCTCTGCCTCTGGGCAGGTTCTTGCATTATGACCAGTCTTGCGGCAAATGCTATAGAGCCGCGCGCCCATCTTGTGCCGCTTCGATGGCCCCCCTTCCACAACTTCATCACGTCCATCCTCCTTAGTCACTCCCTTTTCTGCTAAAAGCTTACTGGCCTCCTCCCTAGTAAGAGGTCCTAAATCCTATAGTCGAGTTCTTTTGGCCCTTTGGCGTTTTAAGAGGGCCTCGTTCGCCTTTCAAAGTGCTTTAACCTTCCCCGTTAAAAGTGTTAGCCGGTGGCTAACACTAACTGTAGCTTTTACTAGCTGGTCGACAGACATTAAAATAGGTGTTAGCGAGCTTCCTTGGTGTTGTTTTACTTGATCCTTAATAAGAATTGACTGTGAAAGAGCTTTAGCAACAGTTTAGGGCGTTTGGGAGACCTAAGGTTGGGGTTGTCCGTTAGAGGGTTAAGGAGGTGTTGGCGTTTGCAACCGTACATTAAGCCTGGAAATCACAGCTTCTAGACTCTAAGGAACGAGCCCAGCTCCCCAAAAGCTACCCTTAATGTTTTGTTCCGTAAAAACTGTTTTAAACGCGGCTGTAAACGCGAGGAAGAAGTCGTCCTTAGTAATATGCGTTATGTTGGCCCGCGTAAGGAACGAGATTTGGTGGCCGTATACCTTTTTTAACGGACTAAAAACACCGACGTCGAGTGGTTGCGTTAAGTGCGACGAATGCACGGGTAGGTAGAGCAGTATAATCTTGTTGGCCTTGCAGTATTCATCGAATTCTGCGTTAATATAGCTCTCATGTCCGTCAAGCACAAGCATCTAATATTGGCCCTTTTGACGAGCTTTCGTCTGTTAATTAAAGTGTTAAAGCCACTCTAGGCCTGTGTTGTGATCGGTCTAGCCATTCTAAGTTGTCTTTACAACTTAAGTGCGTAGGATGTGGCCACTGGAGTACCAGGCGGCTAGGTGGAATCGGCCTACAACGTAAAGGAAAGGCGGTACGATATGGCCATCTGCCGTAACAGCACAAATTGCTGTAGCCCATTCCCGATTTCCAGGCTGGATAGACTTCGGCTTGCTAATCCGATTCGAGCGTGTAACAACCATCCTTGTGCGAATTATGCCTAGTATAAAGCCTGTCTTATTAAAGTTGTATAAGTTACCGTCTTAAATGCTGTACTTTGCACGCATTATAGCAACCAAATAAAACTACGCGTTTAACATGTTGGGATCTTCTTGTAAGGCCCTTTAGTAGTTATATAGACGAGAAAAACGCGTATAGAGCTTTGGTCGTTGCGTGATAAACCGAGTAGTCTAACATTTGCCGACGTGTTGTGTATAGCGCTTAACCAGTAAGAGATTGGCTATATCTTCCACATCAGCCTTCTAAAGCGAAAACCCTCTTGCATTTAGCTGTAGAATGTATTAGACAATCGTATCCTTTTCGGCCATTGTCAAATTCGATTGTCCGTTATAAGTAGTGGCTATTAAAGGTTTCCCAGCCATTCTATCTTGCAAGGTTGTTTGCAGGATATTGTACTGTTTTGCAAGGTGTCGGATGCTTGATTTTGGATTCATACGTTTTGCATTTATTGCAAGAATAATGCGAGACTTAATTGTATAACCTGGCATGATTGTGGTGGAAAGAAACGCGTGTTAAAGTTGAGGTTAATGAAATTAGAAAAAGTGGCCGAGCTAGTGATGTGGCTAAGCTAGTGATAAACTACGTTATAGTTAGTTAAATTAAGTTTTTTTAGCTTAATTAATTACATACTTGCTTTAACACATGTTTTATTTAAATAAACTATAGTAAAAACTAAAACCAAATAGTTATACAAAACGGAATAGCGTAAAATGCCTTTAACCGCATTTTATCGGTTTATAAATGGTTGCTTGCGTTTTCATCTTTATTTAAAGGGCGAAACACCACTAGATCGTATCCACCTACATTATAGCCGTTGTAGTGTAAGCGGGTTATTACTGTATTTTGTTTTGGTGACTTAATTTGGTCCTTATTCTTAGGCTAGCCCTGCTGTATTTTGGCATGGGGTTTTAGGCTACCTTTGTATGCATTCAGCCGTATACTTATTAGTAGTCGTAGTTAGCATACTACTTCTAGTCTTTTTTTGTCTATTGTAAAACTTTGTTAAATGTTTGTTTACCTTACACTTGAAAAATTTCTATATAGGGATCTTACTAGAATAATATACGCTTTTTGGTTTTCTTTTAATTATCTTATAAATATTACGCTATTTTTTCAAACGTCCTAATCTGTGGCCATCGTTGAAAGTCTTAAATTGTGGCCCTGTATGGCTAAACGTTATGACGGCCCTGCCAACGGCCTCTCGATCCTTTTGATAGCCCTGCTGATGTTTTTGCCATTCTCGACGGTCCTCCTCCTAGTCTTCTTACTAGGCATAATGCCGAATTTATTTAATGTCCTATAACACCGTAAACGCTGCACATAGAAGGTACTCTCGGCTAAAATGCCGCCTCCATCTTAAAAGCACTAGGTACTTGTTTATTACATGTAACAAGCCTAAAGGGTGTAAACTATCGGATTATAGATCATTGTTATTTTAGCTTTGTTTTATTATTCTTAGTCTACAAACTTATATTAATTTTCCTAGTTAAAAAGCGTATTTATCGAATAAAAGCTTTATTAGACGAAAGAAGAGACAGGATAAATGTCTAAATTATAAAGTGAAATCAAACCCTAAGTGTAAGCATAACTGTGGTGGCGCCAACGTAACCGTAACTAAAGTTACCTGTTATTTATATACAGGTGGTATAGAACTGGCATTCGACAACAAAACTGCCCTAATCCAGCCGGTTACCGCCAGCGTGCTACAAGGCTCCCCCTATCCCTTATCCTCTTTATCCTTTTCACTACACCACTCTTTTAAAAGCTTAGGAAGGTGTTAGGGATTACTACAATCGGCTATGCTAACGATTCCAACCTGTTAGCCACTAACACAACAATTCTAAAGTGCTGCAACCGGCTTTGCGCGGTGTGGATTACTGCTGTACGGTAAGTATAGGCTAAAGGCGTTGTTTTTACGCTAGCGAAAAGCAAGCTTATACACTTCGACTATGTACAGTAAGCTTTAACCGAAACACTTTAACTAGATGCCTGTATAACCCTACAGCTATGAAAGAAGGCCTGGTTCCTAGGCATTTGGCTAGACAAAAAGCTAACCTTTACGACGTACTTACACTAGCTTACGTAAAAGCTAAAAACACAAAGCTTTGCCTTAACAAGATTAACCAGCAACGTAAAAGTGTAGTCTTCCTTAGGTATAAGCAATCTTTACAGCTATAATTTAAAGCACTATAGCCTTTAGCACACTTGTCTACTAGACAAACCTTTGGGATGGCCCTAGACGCTAGAAGACTTGAATCGCCGCCTAAACACGGGAGGGCCAGCGGCCCGCCTTGTGCTTTAGTAGCTTAAACAAAGTAGGTGTCTTTTAGACTACTAACTAAGAAGCCAGCTAAAGGAAGCTGTGTTGTAAGTACTAAAGCCTACGATTACTAACCACCGTTTACTTTATTTTCTTATTGTTACGTAAACTAGCCTTGTATATATAATCTCTTACTTACTTAAATAGTGGTTTTGTCCTAAAAGGCTTTACCTAGTATAAACGTAAATAGTTAGGATTGGCTAATAAATACAATTAAACTCTACTTAGTATAACGGTTCTAATTTTATGTAAATACAAAAAGAAATAATGTTGACTTTAAGGCATAGTTATGTGTCTTAGTTTAGCTATTAACTCTTAGAGCTTATAATTTACATTTAAGAAGCTTTTACGTGTATGGAAAATAATCTATTTTGTAATTCCATTCTCTTCCTGTAAGAAATACAAAGCCTATATCTAATAAGAAGTCTACGTTAAAAAGCTATATAAAGTAAGAGCTAAGAGGACCTAATCAAGGACCTAAATAAAATCAACCAAGCATAGTAAGAGTTCTAAAGTCTCATCCTGTACACTGTCTTAATCCTACAACCTTTAATAGACATGCTATTAGGCGGCATTTTCTTTATGCTGTAGTAAGGCGGTTTTAATGTTAGGCCGGCTGGCAAAAGCTAGGCTGTTGTATGTTTTAAATCGCAACACGCTTTAGACAGCCGGCCTTATACAGTAAAAGCAAGGATTTATTCTATTAGCTCTACCATCATTTTTTTCGCTTTAATTTAAGGAATTCTTTACTTTTATAAAAGCGCTAAGAGGGACATTGTAAAATAGGTGTCTAGAAAAGGATTTTACAACGTTATTTATTTATAACGATAGAGTAAAGGGGCAGAATTGGGGCTTTGTGGCTGCGCTATAAAATTTCAAGGCGTGTGCGTTAAACAGGCTATAGCAGCGGCAGCACAGGTTTGTACAGGAACAGTATAGGTCTGTACAAGAGTAGTACAGGCGTGTATAGGAGTAGTATAGGAAAGTACAAGAGTGTAGATTAAATAGGAAATATCTAATGACCGGATTTGGGTTGTATATTAGACTGTTAGCTTAAGGAGAAATACTGTAAGAATAGGAGACAAGAATAAGGCGTTTACAGGAGTTTATATTAACTAGAAAGGCAAACGCCAGCCGATGCCCTACGTAACGAGCCTACCAACCACAGGACTAGTACGCTACTTAAATGTTAGAATTAATACTAAAATCAACTAAGTAGAAGGGGAGAGAAAACACTAGTCTTAGTAAAGGGCTAAGACAAAAAAGAGCCACAGTCTTGCCGTGCCTTTTAACTATGTGTATACCGACACTAGTGCTATTACTAATGGCTATTGGAACAATACTGCACAATTACACAAAAAGAAACACAAGAACATAAACACTAGTGGAAACGTTTAGAATGTTTCTTCTTTTGTAGAACAGGAATCGACAAGGGCAACTAATTAGTTAACGTTACGAAATAAATATCATAACTACTAAATATCAAAGCAAAAGTTTAATTTTTTAACACAATCATCTTACCTTCTTAAGTGTTTACAAATATCTCGCTAGTTGTAATAATCGCCTTAAAGACACTACGCATAACGACATTAACTTCTATAGACAGCTTTACAGCCTACCACCTTCTTAAACCCTAAATTCTACAACACCCTAGTACTAGGGTAATCGAGTTTAACGCTATCGCTACGTCGCTTTTAACCAAGGCTCTCAAGCTTGTAGTGTAAAAGAAGACAAGAAAGTCGGGTAGACGGTGTACCCTAAAACCCTAGGTTTTTAAGCGGCTGGGCAAGGTGGGCGATGTTCGTAGTGCTGTAGCGTCCCTGGAATTCTTGTGCGTAAAGGGTGACGGTAATGGCGAATGGGGAGCTATAGGGATGTCGTTATACGCTTGTTTAAGGTCGATTAAGTGGCTGGTTCTCGAACTGTTTGGGTTGGAAGTTGTTGGGCTATGAATTGTAGTGTAAGCTAGTTGTGCTAGAATAAACTACAGGTTTGCTTACTTTTACAACTGTTTAGTTAGTAGTTATAGTTAGTTAAAATAATTTTAAAATTTATTTTGTTAATAGTTAGGCAGTAAGATTAAGCTAGGCGTAATACTACCTAGCTTTATTACAATCGTCCAGCTGTATCTAAGGTAAATCCGTTGACTAAGTGTAGTATTATAAAGGACAGACTTTTATGTATTAGGTTTCCTACTTTTCCTTTTATAAATTAATGACTTTCTAAATAGCTTTGCTATAATTAATATTTTTAAGTGGTTCTTATGTTGTCTTCTTATAGCCCTTCCACTGAATCTTAACGCACTAATCTAGAGTCTTATCCGGCATCTTTCGCGGCTTTATACAAAGCAACTTCTTTACATTATAACAACGTGTTCCTTTTATTGTAAGCGGTGTACGTAATCTTTGTAAGGGGTATACGTATAAAGGATGGCTTTTCTATGTAAGCCAGGCTTGTTAACCTTACTAGCTAAGGACTTACGCTTTCTAGCTAATGTATTGCCATTACTAGACTGGAATTTAAGATTAGGAGACAAGGAGTTAGGCTTAGCAGTCTAAGAGCTAGGTTTAGCAGTTTAAAAGCTAGGTTTAGCAGTCTAAAAGCCAAGTTTAAAAGACAAAGAGTTAGGCTTAGCAGTCTAAGAGCTAAGCACGGCAGACGAAGAGTTAAGCTTAGAAAACGGCGAGTTAGGCCTAGTAGACAAAGCTTTATCTCTTTTATCATCTGTTATTCATTATAAGTAAAGTAATCAAGACCTTTTCCTAGGGCATACGTACTAGGATTAATACAAATTAGGCGGAAGATGGTTTTGTTTGGAGGACTATTCCGCTATAACGTAAGAGAGGAATCGTGTTTTATGTCGGACAAGCAAGGCTAAGAAAAAGAGAATAATGAGAATTGGATGAAAACACGGACACGTTTAGGGGGAGTAAACTTGGAGGAGGGAGAGCTATATATACTAAACAATAAAAGAACCATTTGCTTGTTTTCAGCCTTACTAGTAGCTTTGTTAAAGTCTACCTTACAATCTGCTTATTACAACTGTAATAACTGTATAAAACGTAGTATTTATAAGAGGCCATTACACTTCTCCTTTGCCTAATACAACAGTGTGTATACTTTCTAGCTTTTAAGGAAAGGTTAATAAGAAACGTACAGGCATTATTAGCTTAAAACAGAGTAGTGTAATGGCTCTTGTAATAGGATTACTTGCCAAGTGGCTGTAGTTGGTCTACTTGTGTTCTTAGCGCTAGGTGTGTACAAGTGTAAGAGCGTAACTGGTGGCCGACATTGGCTTAAGATGAGAGACTATAGAAAAGCTAGTTATTAAAAGACTTTATTTTACGTTTTCTAGCTAACACACTTGGATAAAGACTTGTAAGTGGTTAATCAAGATAACGCCCTAGCCTTAATTGGCTTATGTATAAGACTATCTTCTTACAAAACTACTTACGTATAAGCCAGCTACATTGTGCTTTTACAAGAATATGATTTTCCAAGGGAAAGTATGCTATTAGCAGAAGGGTTTCTAGCGAGCAAGACGGAGGTCTCTTGTAAGGCTAAGGTGTCTACGTTGTGTTAATGTAAAAAAGGATTACAAGAGTTCTAGGCTTAAACTAGGCCTTGTTCTACCTTTTACACAGTACTACATGACTAATCCTATTACACGACGGTAACTGGAGGCCTTAAAGGGGTGTAAGAACAACGACTCTTGTTTTTACAAAAGTAGAGGGAGGGGGGGGGATAAGTTAAAAGCTAAGGACGTAAGCTTAGATTCATTCCTCCTTATAGCGTAACGGCCGTAACATGTAATGTTACATAGAACAAACCTAAAAAACGTCTCTTTAGCCTTAGGCGTGTCTACTACCCAGCTGTTATGTTATAGACGTCGTCCGTTTTCTACGCTATGCTTTTTAGCGGTTAGCGCGAAGGCCAACCATACAACGAGAGCTAGGTTGTAAAGCTATTAGAAGACGAACTAGAACTGTTCTTTATTTTCTTAGACATTGCTTATACTAGATTCCAGCATGCTTAAAGACACTTGTTTACAAAACAGTTAGTTATACAATGTTTTGGTAGTTTTAAACAAGTACGATATAACCGGCTTGCTTATGCTATAGGCATTACAATAGTTAGTATACGTAGATGACCACGATCCGTTAGCACTATTTATTGCTTGGAAGCTAAGGTTTGGCGACTTGTTTGTTATTGTTATTGTAAGTATATTACATTATGTAGTAACTAATAGATATATTATTATTATTATCCGTCTTTCTTAGCCACTTCTAGCTATTAGCGACTAGTTAGACAGAACCCTCCTAAGGAAAAAACTGTCACAGATCTAAGTAGGTAAGTGTTTCTAGTTACAAATGCCTGTAGTAGGCCTTTAGTAGTCGTGTTAAATAAACGAACAAACAAACAAGACCACTAAAACAAATAGAGCAATTGAGAGAAATGAAGCTAAAAGAGGGATGCCGTAGCGCCGTCGCCCTACGCGCACTGTACGGCGTCAGTAAGGAGACAGGCTGCAAATTCTGTCGATTAATAGCGCCTAGACTAGCGAATCTATCTACATCTATCTACCAAAGCCCTTGGTAGATAGATGTAGACGCTTAGTAATTAAGGCCAATGTAGATAGATAAATGTAGCTTACATGTAAATGTAAATAGATACATGTAAATGTAGATAGATTTTAGTAGATAGATTGTATAAAGACAGTACCGCCTTTAGTTTACATATTAGCAAGACCATTGCCTATTTCCTTTAGCAACCTATCCAGTAACCCTGCTCTAGGCTATAATCTTACAGTTTAAAGTAATAGTGCTTGCATTTAACCAGTGTCGTTTAGGTGAGATTACACTATTGAAGAAAGAAAGCATCCTCTTACATTTAAAAGCTATAGCTAGAATTGAAAAATGGCAATCACTATTCTGGCCATTTAATAACTAGACCAGTGTAAGTTGAAAGTAAGGTAAAAGAAACCAATAGGCCTAGATGGACTTGGATACAGTCTACCAGTCTTTCAACAGTGTAGAGTTGCTGTATAATAATAATGATGGCAGCGTAGGTGGGTGTACTAACTAGTAAGGTATCTTTGTAGAGTGGGAATTGGATAAGGAACTAAAAATGTCGGCCATTTCTAGGAGTTTAAGCAGCTTGACTAAACTAAAAAAAAGTAGTATAGGGTAGGAAAGGGGATATAAAAAGGGCGAAATTAAGCAAGTACTAGTACTGTAAAATACGTGTTGTATATAAGTACGTACAAGTGCCTCTACTTTAAATAAATACAGCTTAAACTCTTGGCATCTATCTACATTTTGTTTATTTATAAAAGGTCTAGATAGATAAATAGATAACCTACATAAACCTTAGTAAATAGGTAGATGTAGATCTATATAGATCTACATCTACATTTCGTCTACATTAGTAGATAGATTTGCTAGTCTAATAGCGCCGGTTGCCTATTTGGTCTTCCGGAATGTAAAGGGCTTAGGCTTTGCCTAAGCCTTAAGGCAAGAACATTAAAGAGGAGGGACACACAACGGCGGTCTAACTAATCACCAGCAACTCTCTAGGTTTAAAGTAGGACTAACAAAAGCACTTACTAAGCCCTTACCGCTACCGACACTTACGCCTACATAAGGACGAAGGATTCCTTTATGTACCTAGCTTCCTTCTTTTATTCTGTACAATCAATGTTATCTCCTTTAGGCTCCTTTAAGCAGTAGTTATTATAGGTAAGCCCTTTGCAGTAAAACCGATAACCCTTAAGCAGGTTAACAATGTCCAATTATTAGGGACGATATAAATAGAGGAAAGGGCGTTTTGTAAAGCTTGCTTTACAAACTTTTTTTTGCCGTTATAGTCCTATTGTAAGTTAGCTTTAACCGTATTAGCAGACCTTGGAAGGAAGTTATTAACAGCTAGGTAAAGATAGCGAATAAAGTTACAGAAGGCAGCCTGTTTAGCATAAGTAAAGGGCAGGCTGTACGCCACTGTATAGCAGTAGTATAATTCGTGCAAGGTAGCTTAATCTAACATATCACCCTCTATTGTTGCCTTACGCTTCCTAGACGGCATAAGGGTATTACTAGTTATAAAGGCAGTAATGTCTTTAAGTCGGCTTTAGGTTGTTACTTAGCGATTGTCCTACCTTTTAAAGACTACAATTCTATGCTCCTTACGTAGATGGTTAAGGATTGTAAACGATTTACTAAAATAATTATATCTCTTCTCTCTTCTCTTGTTAAAGCAGGGCTGGCAATGCCACTATTTCCTTCTATTAGAATCAACCTAGACTACTAGCAATGTCTTGCCCTCTTTTATTCGGTAATATTTCCAGATAGGAGATGTTGTCTAGCGTAAAATAACGTTAGTCGGCAACGACAAGGAAGGTGCTATAAACAGCGCTTGTTACATGTTAACTTAATCAATTAATCATTTTAATCAAACTAACCAAACCATCGAATTCTTCCTTTCAACCAAATCAATTCTCGGATTGCGTAAGTTAAAACAATTAATAGATTAAATTACATTACGTAGTCGCTTATAAAAATCCCAGGACACTACTGTAAAGCTAGACAGAGAGAGCGTAAAGGCAGCGGTTAACAACACAATAGACATTATAATCGCGACAAGCGCCTTAGCACAAAACAGAGTAGTGGGCATTAAAGGAGTAGTGTAAGACAACGTGCCTTAAGGACAAAACAAGACGACGACGACCTTCTTAGCTACATTAGGGCTAAAAACAGAGCTTAGCCTGTTTTACGCTAAGCTAGAGGCTGTTGTTAAGGGCTTAAAAAGCGTCCTAGATACAACTATAAGCCGTAAGGTAACGGTGTAGACGAACAACTAGACGGTCTTGTTAACGATTTACTACCTTGGTTAACATTTAGGACAATATAACACTTAAAAGATCTGTTAAGAAATATAAAGACTTAAAGTAAATAATAACAAAGTACTACAGTAGTTACTTATTAGAGTTAAAACAGACTTAATAAAATAAGCTAAGGGAGAGGCTTGGTCTATTACTAAATAAAACGTTACCTTGGACAACCTTTACAACTAAGCTAAAACGACTATTACGAATGGTATTATTTTAAAGTAATATACATAATGGAAGATCCTTAAAAGAGTAGGGGAGTACTTAAAGAGGGCCGATATAGCCTTGCTTAGTAAATACACTTACACTTTATACAATAACTTTAAAACAAAACGAAGTACGTATTTTAGCATAGCTATAGATGGGTATAGTATATGTTAACGGATACCTATACTAGAATAGAGTAGTAAAAACGACGGCTTACGTATATGGTTAAATAAAAGAGACTATTAAGTACTTCCTCTTCTACTACCTACAGTAGTAAACGTAAAGACAAAAACTCTTAGAGTAAAGAAAAACAAAACAAGACAACCTTTCCTTTTTACTTAGAGGAAAAGGGCTGACAAACTAAGACAACTAAAGACTAGATACAAAAGTAGTGTACACAACAATTAGATATACCTTAGCGACGGGGAGACTAGATTACGTACTAAAGGCAAGATAAAGGACACACGAGCACACACACGCAAGAACCACATCGACAATACCAACCCCCCCCTCCGTCTAAAACCACACTAGCCCAACGGGTAGTCGACCAGGCTTTAGGCGCTGGCTATAAGACCCTAAACACTTAAAGGAGGATCTTTAAGAGGCCAATTACCCGTTAACTAATAGGGAAGGGAGCATTATAAGTGATAATTAAAAGAAAAAAGACGTAAGACAAGCAGGGTGATAAGCAGTAAACGACGTTGTTGTGTAATTAGATGGAGATTACGTAAGCATAGTGTAGACAAGCCCTTTAGGCCTAGCGCCTTTAGGCGGAATAAACTTTTCTCTCTCTCTCTTTTACTAGATTTATAGTTTTTAAATCCTACATGCTTTTCCTTACTTTAAAGGTTCCTTTGTCGGCTAATTGCCTTTTACATTAGCAAGCCTAACCTAGGGCCGCCACGCTACTTAATGGAGCCTAAAACCTGTCCTTAAACTTTAGAAATGGAAATGGTGGTGTTGGCTGGTGCTGGATTAAGGCTAGCTTGCAAAGTAGCCTGCTACGTACTGCCGTAGCACTTGATCTGACTTAGTACGCCGCGCTCTACGCTATTGCTGTTGATAAAAATAGTATAAAATAGCAATTACAAGCCGGGTTTTTTAACGATGCGTGTTTAGTTTAGGACTGTAACTAGGCCCTATTAGGCATACGTTTGGCGTACATAAATTTTCTAGATTGTTGTAAAAGCATTACACTCCCTTTAGCGCTAGTTCAACTAGCCGGCATTGTATACATATAGAGAACTTTTACAGACTTTGTATACTAAAAGCTGCTAAGGATTCGGCAGCTAGTGAATACTTAATTAACTCTCTTGTAGGATAAGTTTCTTTAATATGGCTTATGTATTTATGTAGGTCCTTGTTTTGGTCTCTTATTTTAAAAACGATTAAGGCTTAAAGTAGTTAAGCAATTACAAACTAGAGAGAGTAATTGTTTTTACTTTCTAATTTTCTTTTCTTTCCTTTTCTTTCTTTATTAGGAAATCGGAGTTGTACTATAAGACAAGAATACAGCGGCATATAGTATTACTAGTAGTAGCTTGCATATTCCAAACTAGGGAGAGGTTAGGGTAAATGAAATCCACTACCACCTTTATCTACATATTTTATTTATAATTGTAACATGTGTAACCTTAAACTAGAATTAGGGTTAGTAATGATTTTATAAAAAAGGCGGCTAGCTAAAGAGGGCGGCTAGACGAATAAAGCAGCTAGCCAAATAAAGCGGCTAGCTGAATAAAGCGGCTAGCCAAACAAAACTTAACCTAAATCTTAGTTTTAAAGCGGGCAACCGCTTTGTTTGTAGGTACTAAGATTTAGGCTAAGTTTTAATCCTTTTACTCGTCCCTTTGCTTATTTAGCCGCTTTCTTTAGCTGGCCGCTTTCCTTGTTTAGCCGCCTTCTTCGTTTAGCCGCTTTCCTTGTCTAGCCGCCTTCTTCAACTAGCCGCCTTCTTTAGCTAACCGCTTTCCTTGTCTAACCGCCTTCTTTGGCTAGCCGCCTTTTTTAGCTAGCCGCTTTCCTTGTTTAGCCGCCTTCTTTAGCTAGCCGCTTTCCTTGTCTAGCCGCTTTTTTTAGCTGGCTACCTTCTTTAGCTAGCTGCTTTCCTTGTTTAACCGTCTTCTTTGGCTGGCTGCTTTCTTTGTCTAGCCGCCTTTTTTAACTGGCCGCTTTCCTTGTCTAGCTGCCTTTTTCGTTTAACCGCTTTCCTTGTCTAGCCGTCTTTTTTAACTGGCCGCCTTTTTTAGCTAGCTGCTTTCCTTGTCTAACTGCCTTTTTTAGCTAGCCGCTTTCCTTGTTTAGCCGCTTTCTTTAGCTAGCCGCCTTTTTTAGTTGGCCGCTTTCTTTGTTTAGCTGCTTTCTTTGGCTAGCCGTCTTTTTTGGTTAGCCGCTTTCCTTGTTTAGCTGCCTTTTTTAGCTAGCCGCTTTCTTTGTTTAGCCGCCTTTTTTAGCTAGCTGCTTTCCTTGTTTAAGTACGCTATATACTAAGACATTATTTAAGATGGTACATAATGTAATGTCTTGGAATATACTAGTACATTATGTCTTAGTACATTTTTTAAGATAGTATAAAACGTTTTAGTACATTCTTTAGGATAGTACGGAATGTCTTAGCTTAGAATTTAGGATAGTATACTGTTTTAGCTTACGTTAGGATAGGCTATTGTATTTACATTTCTTCTACTAACGAAAAGACATTTAAGTATAACGTAGCCTTATGTTAAGACTGCTATTATGTTAAGACTGCTATACTTTGTTCCTTTAGGAATAAAGATTGCAAAGCTGTCGTTGTATAACGTACTTGGTAGAAACAAAGCTTGATTTTATAAACAACGGTTAGTAGGAAGGTGTAGCCTTTAGGTTTCTACCGCTATGTTTTGCTACATAATAAGAACTTAAAGTAGGCTGGAAAATGACTAGGGTAAATTTAAAACGATCTTTAATCTGTACCCTTTAAGGATCTTTAAAGTCTTAAATCTAACTTAGAGTATTTGCTAGTTTAAAAAGAAGTGGTAGACTAGGAGAAATAACTATTTTAGTGTGTTAACTTAAAGGCTTAATAGTAGAGGTAGTTTTAGAAACGCCTACTTAAAAGAACGTTTTCTAAATCGGTTAAACGGTGAATGTTAGGTGTTTACAACTTTGTGTTTAAATTTAGTCTGTACGCTAAAACGCAGCCTAACCATTGTTTTGTATTAAGACAAAAGTTAATTAATTACTTAATAGTTTTATCTTAGTGTTACTTGAGTTTTTGTACATCTTGCAATCTTGAAAGAGATAAAGGAAACGGTTTATACCCTTTCTTACCTTTGTAATTTTTTTTAAAAGAATAGGCTACTTGTAGTACTTTAGATACATAAGATGCCTAATATCCATCCAAAGACTATATACTAAATTTTTACAAAAACGGAAACAACGGTTCCCTATAAGCCTGACGGTTTATTTAGTCTTAAAGTTTCAATCTAGCTAATTAGCATCTTAAAGGCCTTAGTAACGTTAATGCTGGATTTAGCA
The DNA here is from genome assembly GCA_014183025.1 of Harringtonia lauricola. Taxonomy (NCBI): domain Eukaryota; kingdom Fungi; phylum Ascomycota; class Sordariomycetes; order Ophiostomatales; family Ophiostomataceae; genus Harringtonia; species Harringtonia lauricola. The sequence continues at coordinate 48,262 of JACBXF010000145.1, read as the reverse complement.
CTAGCCTTAATTTAGGTATAGTTAAACTCCTTAGCAAGGCGGTGGCCGTTATTAACGGTGACCTAGCGTTGCTTGGAGAGCAAGTCGCTTATGTTACCAACGACGACGATGGGTACCTATTTAATGCCTAGGCAGTAAAGGATCTTGCTGTAGATTACTTGGACCATCTTATACGACTGCTTAGATGCAACTAAGTAGACAAGCATGTAGCTATAGATGCCGATAAAGTGTATTAGGTTGGAAAGGCTGTACTTATTCTAGCTGGCAGTGTTGACGATCTTTGTAGTAAACTCTTAGCCTTTGTATTTAATAACTGTATTAAAGCTGTTCTTAATAGTCGAGCAGTGGTTTTCAATGGTGTGGTTGTAGGTATAGCGGGCAGTAAGGGAGGTTTTACTTAGATAAAGAAAAATATAAAGGATTAGAAGAAAGAAGAGGTTGGAACGAACGATAGAACGGTTGTTAAACAAAAACAAACCGACGTAGTAGCTGCCAAAAATAACAAGCTTCTGTTGCTTAGATGGTAAGGACATTTGTAATAGTAGTAACGAAGGACACAAAGGTGTTTGTGTTTTAGCGTAGGTTAGCCTTTTAATTTAAGTGCTTAATCTAGCTTAATGACGATTAAAAGCTAGAGAACTTAAAAAGACTAAAAGAGTATAGGTTTGTAGTAGCTACCCTTAGTCTTTATATACTTTAGCGGTAATGCTGTAAGTGTTAGTGTAAAGTTGCAATCTTTAACCATGCCAGCGTCCTTTGGCCCTTGCATTCTTTTAGGCAGGTGGTATCCTAGGACTGGTAAGCCTTTCCACCAAAGTGGAAAGCGAGCAGTAATGCAAGCTCTCTTCCAAGTGAGCTAGTTAATGACTAGTGCCGTCGACTACAAGAACCAATTATAGAGACAGCTACTTGGCGAAGAGCATAACGTACACCCCCTTTTGATCATCGTTTCTTGTAGTATGCTTTAAATCAGCCTTATGTACTGCAAGATTTATGTAAAGCCTTAAACCAACCATATACTATTAGACTCTACTACCAACTAGCATAGGTTGGAGAGCAGTGGTAAAGGGGCAAGCCTAGGTTAGCGGTAGAGGCTGTCCAACCTGCCGCTGTATGGAAGAGTGCCAATAAGAACCGGTTATACGTTACATGCGTTCCAGACAATGCTAGTGCTAAAAGGAGGTCTCCTAACAGCAAGGGCTGCTAGGCGAAAGCCATTTATCGCCTAAATGTCGAACTATAAGTCCTGCCTTGTATGTCTTGTTACAATAATTAGATATAAGTAAAGGATAGCTGTTGTATTGTAGTTAACAAGGTATTTAACAATTAGGCAAGCAAAGGAGAAAAGGAATACGTTATTTACAACAAGTTTCTACCTTATCTCCTTGTATAAAGAATAAGACAGTATAGGTTCTCTATAGTGTAATCCTTAAGTCGCAGCGGTCTCGATTTCCTGTATTAAACGTCGAGTTAAATTTAACATCGCCGTATTATTATATTTATTTGTTTATTTATTATATTATAGGCTGTCCTAGCTGCCTGAAAAGCAGTTATGCGGTATATACTATTAATACAGGTTTCCCATTTCCCGTGTTGATCCAAAAGTTGACAAATTAGCGTGCTAGCTAAGGTGGCAGTAATGGTCTTGCTGTACAGCGAGAGCGGGAAACCGGTGTTGAAGCTTCGTAAGAAGTCTAAATCAAACAGATTTCCTTGTCCGACTTGTAACGTCACTTTTAATCGATACAATAGTTATAGGAAAAAGAAGCATAACTAAGTGTAACAACGCTGCCTACAAATTAAATGTAATCAAACAAACAGCTAAACAAATTAATCAAATATGCTAAAATCTTATATCAAATCAAACAAATAAAAAACACCGGATTTGAAATGACATTTGATATATTTGATATAAAGTATAAGGGTATAAGGTTAAGAGTATAACCTGCTAGTAAGCGTATCTTTGCTACTTGCCTAGAACCTGATAGATGCTAGAGAGGGGACCCGGCCAATCAGAGTTGTTTTTGGCGACATCTATTAGTGGGGTACGCTAAAGGACAGCATATAAACCAGCTAAGGGGAAAGTAGCTTCTTACCCTTCCTATCCGCCGCCCCTACAATATTAAACCGCGTTAGTGCTAGTCTATTTACTTCTCCCTAACGCGTGCCATTCCTTTACAATCGACGCCTAACCTGATGGAATCTAACAGTATTATGCTCCCTTCCCCACCCTCCGCCTTTGCCCTTCTCCGACCGCCGTAAAATTTAGCAAGCTAATTTAAGCTAACGACTTAGGTGGCTTTACCTAACCATCCTATTGTTACAAATCTTCCACAAGCAATATAGAGGAACAAACGATATATTCTAAAAGAGTCCTTATCCCAGAAGGGTTTGAAGGGCCGGAAGAGCTAGATTAAGCGCTATGGATTCTTCCTTGTTAAGATTAATACTAACGATATTCCGTTAAGTCCTTACTAGGCCTGTCGTTTGTGTAACGTAAAGGGCTAGCTTAAGTTCTTTACTACTACTACTACAAGTTTAGCAGCTAACCACCTCCACAAGTATAAGAATACAGCGTTCCGAACTTAAGCATTGCTAACCACATATAAGTCTTACAAGATTTTCAAAAGCAGTTAAGGTACTAATACAAACCCGTTAACCAAGGAATCTAACCGGCCTAAGCAACGGCGTTTACAGTATAACACCGTGCTGCGTGCTAGGGTTAAGGTAATCCAAGAACTAAGCCTAGGACTTTTAATTAACACTAATACTCCCTTTTCTTTCTTTAGTAATACGTTCTTTTAGCAACTTGCCTAACAACTTAACCTTTATCTATTTAACTAGATATTATAAAGCCGGTAATTAATAAGCCGTTTGTTGGATAACACGTATAGTTCTAAAAAGAATAAGGTTAAATAGGAGCTTTTAGATGCTTTTAGCAAGATTCATTTAGGGTTCGACTTGTAGACCTTACCCAATCGGCACGCTATTATAGCAGTCACAGCTTATTTTCTTAACCGTATAGGCAAGCACTAGTCGCGTTTGTTAACACTTTGACGCTAGCTTGGGTGTTATAGCGGGGAAAATCTTGCGGTAACGCTTAGGCAAGTTGTGCGTAAATAGAAGATAGAGGATTAAGTTGGAACCGTAATCTTAAACAACGTAACTTTAAACAACAACTGCCTTTTAAACTTTTACGGAGATCTTAATGTAGAAATAAGCCCGGCGGATGTTTAGGCGAGACGTATACGTTATTATAAACATATCTTAAACCTAGTTGCTCGTACGTTCCTTTACGGCAAAGACTTTAAGGCTTTTAAGGTTAAATCGCAGGTCTTTAGCCTTCTCGGCCGGTACGAAGATGACCTACGCTATTAAAGAAAGAAAGGGCCGGTAGGGAAACTACATAACATTGTTAAGTTTATTAGGTCGTCCCCTTAAAGGTGTAAGCTCTTTAAAAGGATCTTACGTAAAAACGATAAATTACAAGAATATCTCTTAGCAAGTAAGTCGACGGCGGAACTTAAGGTTATTATAAACAATAACACGAAATAGAACTCCACTTACCTTATAATCTTTTAAGCGCTCGTTAAGCAAGGGGACATTAGGGCGTTCTTAGTTCATCCAGAAGTGGAGAAATGGCTACCCGAGGCCGACATGTTAAAGGGGGATGACTAGAGGCTCTTGGTAAAGATTAAGTATATCCTTAAGCCGTTCCATTTGCAAACTATAAGAACGTAAGGGTAGGGTAGTAAGGGAGGTAATAGACGACTTTAGAAGGTAATAACAGGTATAGAATACTTACTAAAACACCTAAAAGATTGGAAGCTATTTTACTAGGCTGCCTTAGACGAGGCAACAGGAGAGAACACCGATTCGTAAGTTAAACTACACCGGACAGGCACGCCGACTTAACACTCCCGCTAGCACGCTCTTCGGCGAAATCTCTCTCTCAGCAACGGCCTTGCATGTAGGAGGACACTTAGCTGCAGCAGTGGGCCAAGCCTGCAGCTAGGCGGCCAGATTTCAGCACTTGTGCATGGTAAGAAAATGCTCTTGATTTTCACACTGAACCTGGATGTATATTCGTCTCTAACCTTGTCTGCCCAATAGCGACAACGACCCTAGAACAAAAGTGATCCACTGCATCCGCAACCATCCCTTTAAGCACTTGAGTGACACCGCGGGCACACGTTCAGTATGAACAAAGGGGAAAAGGAGTCCATGCATTACTTGCGTGGGGAGATCCAAGCGAAGCGAACAGGCAGGCACGCATTTATCGATTTTAGTTATGTCGAGTTTCGCCTCCCAAGAATGCGACGGGAGGTGTGTCTTCCGAACGAGAGCTTGGGTGTTTTTTTCATGTGGGTGGCGGGCGGTGCCTGACCAATCATAGGGAAATAACGACAACATTCTTCATACTAGAAAGCGGGTTCTCGCTTAAGCGTATTTAGACTAGTATAAAACAAGGCGGTTCCTTAATGCTTACGTCTTTTAAGAAGTATACATCAACCTTGTCAATACCCTAGTTGTCCCTAATATAACAAAGCGATATAATTCAAGCCTAAGCATGTTTAATACCATAGCGGAAAAAGGCCTGTCGAAAATAGAGTTCGGCAAACATACACGTAGACAACTCGTCCGCCAACAACGAAAGCTTCGAAATATCCCCTTTAACAGGTTGTTTTTCTCGCCACTAATTAAAGCATAATTGGAAATCGGGCCTAAGCAGCCTAGCGTCGTCGAAACGAAGTTTATCGTTTTCGTCTACCTTATAACTACCGGTCTACAGGTTGGGTCTTGTCATCTTAGATCGTTGAATTGTCGTATAGTTGTAAGGGAAAGTCGGAAAAAAGAATGATAAATCAGGTAAAAACAAGAAACAGAAAAAAGAGAAAACACTGTAGCCATCCCCTTCTATTCCGTTGGAAACAGAAGCGGATAGAAATACTTGGGTCTACTGTCACCTACGACGTAATTGGTCGAACCTCTGTGCCTAAGCGTTGTTGACTTGTATTATTATTATTATTTACTAGTTCTAACAAGCTAGCCTCCGCCACCTCCCGAAGGGTATACGCAAGGGAGGGCGGCAGGTCCTGGAAATGGGTTCTGTCTCCACTGTTTTGAGTGTTAAGCGGTTTACTACGTTTACATCCCCCCTCTTTTACATGCCAATCCTGGATTGACCTACTCGTGCTTAGGCCCTACCTTTTACAGGTCAAAATTTTTTTTAAGCCCCTTCTAAGAAGGTGCCGACCAGCCAAACGTACGTATTAGCCAAGTGTACTATATTACCAAATTTCGACCCTTTAAACTTTTTATCCTCCTACACCACCAATTATGGCCCAAATGGCTCTAGAAGATAAGGATCGCTTGTTGAATGCACTAGATTACTATTACAAAAATCCCGGGTTGAAATACGCCGCGGTCGCGAAGATATTCGACGTTAGTCCTAGGGCCCTTGCGCAACGGTTAAAAGGACACCGTTTAAAAAAAGGACTCCCTCCCTCCCACTCGTTACTCCTCCCGGCCGAAGAGAAAGGCATTTGTAACTATATCGACCTTACTTTGAGCCGAAACCTTCCTTTATTCCGAGAACACGTACAAGTTGCCGCGAATACCGTTTTAAAAAGTAAGGCCAACCTACATAATCCTGATCCTCCGACAGTTGGGATTTATTAGACCTTACGCTTCTTACGGCGGCACTACTACAAAATAACGCTATTAAAGATACTTGATGCCTGCTGGAAGATAGTAGAGAGCGAAAGTACTGTTAATAAATGGTTTTTAGTATTTTAAAAGACTATGGAAGAGGAGGGAGTGCTCTTAGAAGACGTATAGAACATGGACGAGACCGGCTTTTAAATTAGTGTAGTTATGTCACGGACCGCCGTGCCAGGCCTCCTGACACCCGTCTGCCAGCTGGCGCTGCCAGCCGGGCAGCCTGGTTACTGCCGCTATACACCGCTATCGCAGAGATTTAGTAGACCTGCAGCCGCCCCCTGAACGTAGCTCCTTGAGCTACGTCTTCGTCTACAACCTGACCCCTACCTGCACCTCTGTAGAAGACTAGCCATTCTAAATATACTGCATCTCGTCCCTGCCTACCTGTCTACCTGCCGGCCGTGACAAATAGTATAAATCCTTTTCTTTTTTTATAAGTAATATACTAATAAAACTAAAAATTATCCTATATAACTTTTTATCCTATACTACACACTTTCTTTAACCTTTAAACGTTAAAGTATTTTAACCTTTAAAGTACTTTTATTTAAAAAAAGCTTTAAATACTCTTTATAATAACGTTAACTTTATTAATAAAAAGGACTTTTTAACTAATAAGCTTTTTAAAGTTAAAAAACACGTATATAAACGTAACACTATTTTAAATACCTTTTTAAAGGCTAGGATTATACCGTTTAATCCTATAATAGTACTTTAAAATTTTATAAGGCTAACCACCTTCCTTATATAACAAGCCCTTACTTTCTACTCTTTTTTATTTAACACGCTTATAACTTTACGTTAAATATACAAAACCACTAGTACTATTAAAAATAAACTACGTAAGGGTAAGGATATAAAGGAATTAATAGAAAATATTAACTCCTTAAGGCAAGCCGCTATTAAAAGCCGTGTTTAATTAAACGAAACTTTACTAGACTTAAAACAACATAAAATCACTAAAAATAAACAGGACACCCGTTATTTAAAGTCTAACAGACAACTCCAATTAGGTGGAGTGCTTACTGTCGAAAAAGGACGGTATATAAAGGCGAATTCGGCCGCAAATCAAGTCGAAAAGGCACAGAAGAGTCTTGAAAGGGCACAGAAAAGATTAAAAAAAAAACACAACAACAACGCATCAACACAGAGCGTTCTATAGCCCGTTGGGAAGCCCGAAATCAGCAGAATCAGGATAGCTAGTTTTTTTTTTCGTATCTGCGTTTTTACCGTAGTTATAATCAAAATAAGAGAGGTTGTTGAAATTTGGTGATATGGTACACTTGGCTGATACGTACGTTTGGCTGGTCGGCACCTTCTTAGAAGGGGCTCAAAAAAAATTTTGACCTGTAAAAGGTGGGGCCTGGGCACGAGTAGTGGCAAAACCAGTAGTCTTCCCGCCAGCCACAAGGTGACCCGTTTTTCCCCGTGTTGTCTCCTGTATGGGTCCAACCCGCTATGGCAAATCAAGCTCGGTTAGTCTCGCTGGACAAGAACGGGCTGCCCCACTGTCTGGCCTTCCCATGTATAAGCGGTGAGCCTCTTCCTCCCTTCCTTCCTGCGGACGTAAGGGATGGCCATTTGAGATCCGCCTCTCGTTTCTGGCCTCTTTGGAATACCATGGCCGTGAAATGCAGCGCGCATACATCTTACCTACTGACAAGGGGTCCGGCATTGGTTCCTCTTCGTAGGAGGATCGGACACGCCGTTTTCTCGAAACAGGTCCACAATCAGCTGGCGATGTATTGCACCAAGCAGCTGTCAACAGACGATTCGCAACTGCAGGGTTGTTGGTTGTGAGCACCTGATTGATTCGTATCTACCACGTCCCATCCATGTCTGCCAAGTACCCGCGACAGACAAAATAGGAAGGCTCGTGCTACACAGTCACAGGATCGGTTACAGCAAGAGCTTGCTCTGGCTGGTGGTAGGCGCTTCCTTGAGACTGGAAAGGCTGTCCTAGAGGGAAAAAATGTTGATATGGTTGTCTGTAAGGAGGATGTAGACATGCAGAATAGCGGGGGAAGCAGCGACAGTAGTAGGGGAGAGCGTGCCAGCAGCAAAAGCAGCAGCGACAGACACGGTTTAGCGCGGCTAGCGTTCTGACATGTAATACTACAGCCAATGGATACAGTTTTACGGGTGCTCTTAGTTCATCCTTGGTCAACTAGTGGCTATTCTATACAGCTTACAGCTTTCGACAAATCTTACTATTGGGCAAGCCGGTTTAATGTGCTTTAAGGGTGGCCTGATCAAGCACCATCGCGTATTCTCCTTTAAAAACACTGACATATTCAAGGTTAGTCTAGGCAACCTCGACGATCTCCTGAGACACACTGGCCCTCGCCTAAGTCGCCTGCCAATCTGGTTGGGCTAAGCGAATGTGACGACAACCTCCTTGGCAACGCAAATAGGCAGCATGTAGCGGAACATTCCACCTAATTTGTTATGTGGAGAAACCTTGGCTCTGAGATGCCAGCCTTGCTGCGAAGACGTCTTACCGGCCACCAGTTCGTTACAGTGGAGTAGGTGGAAATTGTTACTAGACTATCTCGCCTATAGACTACTAGTTCGTGTTTGATGCTAACTCGTTACAAGGCCGAATCGGCCTGGATCCGATGTGATATAGAGTAGAATTAGACGCCTACAGAAATGTGCTTAACTGTGATGAATGTGATGATTACCTTCCTTGATTTGTGCGCCATCTTTCCCTCGGTCGTTTCCGTATTCGAGTAGCGTACCATACGACCAGCCAGCATGTTGGAGCCATGCGCTTTGAAAACTAGCCCACTGACCATAAGGATGACCAGTCGAATATCCCCATGTTGCGATTTATTGGACTTCCCCGTCTTGTCCAGTCAAGGAACGCAACAGAGAGGCTCTTCGTGCATGACAATGGCGGTGTGCGTTCCCATTCTTACTTTCTGTAGCTGCAAGGCAAATCCATTTCCGACCATCTGCATGCACTTGGCCGTAGAAAGTTGGTTTTTGGAATGCTTACTCCGAGTGTATAACCTTATTGCACAGCCTTTCCAGCTCCTCTCTTAACAACTAGGGCGATTTTGATTCATGCACAACTCTTCATCCGAATCGCCTTGGTAAAAACATCAGCCCTTCCCGCGATACTACATTTTTCCCCTTCATGGTTGTTTGTACAAAAGTTACAACTGTTAGTGCTTGGCTGCCGACGCCACCAAAACACTCACAATGCGTGATTTATCCTTCTGCATTCGACGTGGTCTGTCTTGCAGTGGCGGTGCTGCGATGCAGCATTGTGCTCGCCTTGTTTTTTTTGTTCATGCGAGCCGGCACGGGATGGATTCGGCTTCCCGATGACTCTGAAGGAAGCGATGGTGTGGCCTTCTGTCGATGTAGGCAGCATTGATCGAGCCTACGCAGATTATAATCCAGAGGTTCTGTCTAGATCGACCGACAAGACGTCAGGGTGCTGAAAAGAGGTGCGTAAGTATTGGTCCAGTAAGCAATCCATGTATTCCCTCCAATTTGTGACCTCGGAATCACCAACAATTGTGTCAAACATCACCGATGGTCTTTGGCCATCCATAAGACGGAGAGCCCTCCATCTCTAGCAAGAACTACACGCTTCAGGCGGTGGGAATCTTCTGGAGGGGGGGAGAATCAAAGAGCGAGGATGATGGGTTTGTTCAGAGAATAGAAGGTATGAAGGGTTGGAAAGTCTAGTTGCCAAGAATATGCAACCACAATGATTGGCCTGCCATCTGCCCAACCCGCCTATGCTATACCCCCAAGTAACCGTTCCTAGTAAGGGGGATGGTAGCGTTGCCTCCCTAGCTGAGTCTCCGCCGTTTGGGTGACACATAGGAATCAGAGAGAGGGGGGGGAGCCGGGCAACGCTCCCACATGCTAAGGCAACGCTGTCAAGAAAAACTAGAGAGTGTGTCAGCCCTCCACACGCATCGTGCAATCGGGACGCCTTGCATGGCTTGATTGGACCAGACGGGTCCGTTTTGGTGTCTCGCACTTACTCCTTGCCGTGCACATTACGGCCGCCTTACCCTTGAGCGGATGAACCGAAATTAAGGCGAGCGGTAGACGCCTTGCTGAGCCGCGCGGAAACGATGCTGCGAACCTCGCTTTTTCATGGGTCTATGAATAGGATATAAGAGCTGTCGGCTGCCCTATGGGATGTAGTAGAGCAACGACACAAACCTGTCTCAACTACCAACTACCCAACTCTTAAGTTTAACTTTTTTTGTCCCTTGTTTTCTCTGCCAGCCCAAAGGCATCCCTGCCACGACCATGTCCGCCGAGATAGCCAAAAAAGCCGGAGCCAAAGAATGGAAGAAGCTGGTGCTACATTTACGGTTTGTGTCCAAGTTTTGTAACAGGTGTATAATAACTCGAAGACTAACACGCTGGTTTACGCCGTAGTCGGCAATCGACCAAATATGACGTTACGCGGTGAAAGGACAGTCTAAGGAAGTCTATGTGGCCCTTGCAGCCCCGGATGGCTCTGATACACTCGATGGCCAGGTCCCGCCCGATGTTAGGGTCCATACCTTGCAGCCCTTTGCTATCTGCGTAGTGTACTGCGGTAAGCAAAGCCGTGTTTCTTGCTAGGTCGTGATAGTAACTCATCCTTTATAAAGCTAGGCACCCGATCTATGATTGGGGCAGCATTACAACGTACATAAAGATCAACAACAAGTCGGTGCTCGACAAACTCGACGATCTTTACGTAGATGTGCCTTTTAAGTCCTTTGATTTCTCTAACAGTATAGTAAGCACCTTCTCTTCTTTAACTTTTCGTAAGATCCTGTAGACTTAGGCAAAAAGAATCTTACATTTTGCCTTGCTTGTGAACTAGGTGAATGTAAAACAATTCTACCATTTTATAGACCGACTAGTTAGCCACTGTTGCGCCTTAACCACTAGTGCCTTAACTAGGCTTAAGCTGCTAGCTGGCTAGACCGCGTCCTTTTAGGACTTGATCCGCCGCGTTGTTGAGAAAATGGCGTTAAGTGGTTTTATTAAGTTTAACCTTTTGTAGGCTCTTTTTAAGCCCGGAGAGCCCGTGTATCTAAAAGACAAGTTTGGACAAAGTGGCATTAATGCGTGTGCGTAGTATTAGGGGTTTTCTAAGGAAAGGTTGGGCGGTAGCCTTGAAATAGTTTAGTTGAAATACTAGTACATCGACTTTAACGGTAAGAATTACGGCTACGACGAGTAGAGTTCTTTGATTTCGCGGTTTTTGGACAAGCACTGTATTGACACCCTTAACATGTACCCCCTACAGTACTATGCCGACCTTAAGGGTATACGCGTTAAGCAGCTGTTGCTTAGGCGTACATACGTCTTGTTAACCTACGGTGGCGGCTTTTATTACAGGCAATATAAAGGCAATGCCTTTGTTTGTAAAGGGAACTTGGGGTGGGCGGTTTATTAGTGGGATTCTTGTATTATAGTTAATAGCGCTAGGTTTTTACGCTTTGTATTTAAAAACCTTTAAGACTAGATGTTCTTACTAATCGTTTTAGGACTAACAGGCTGGCTAGACCTTAAGGGGTTTAGTAAGAAAGACCTGCTCTTCTACAGCCTAATTACACTGGTATTCAACATTAAGACGGGCGAATAGGGTGTGTAAAAACCGTTCCCTTTTATGTCGTTGCCTTTTTAACCGCGATAAATACACAACTACACTCCTTATCTAAAGCATTAAAGAAATCGAGTGGCGCAACCTGTTAATAGCCTAAAACATTACGCTGCCGGCCAAAGCAATGGAGAATTTAAAGGTAGCTACTAACATTACTAAGCAAAGTCTGTAGGACGAAACTAAGGACACTAAAGACACTAAACAATCGAAACTCTTTATTTTCTAGTAAGCAGACCGCCGTGTGTCCATCTACCTACTAATTAAAATAGGTTACCTTACCTTTTCCATTTTAATAAGATTGTAGTAGCCTGGAAAGTGTAGGCAAGACTTGGTTGGTTAAGGTGATTGCTAAGCAACTAAAGCGCTTTATAGTGTAATTGAAATTCTTAATAAGTTTTTTTCTAGACGATTTCGTTTATTTTTTGTTTAGTGGTAAATGTAGAAAAAAAAAGAGAAAGAACCTAACCATATGTTAGTTATCCTGTAATTCTTTCTCTAACTAGTCTATCTTTAAGCTGTCTTTACAATAGGGCGTAATATACTATATTAACAAACCTATTAGCGTTTAAAAGAGAGGCTAAGTAAAGGCTTATAATTAAAACTTGGAGCACCTTTTAAAAGCCAATTACTTCCTTGACAGCTTGGAGAAAGTGTACGGCGTCGTTTGTGTGCTGGCTACAGTGTACCTTTAGAACCTAGCTACCAAGCTTGTTTAAGCGGTAACCTACAGTATTAAGTTTCTGTCCTAGCAAAACGACCAAAACCGTAAATTAAAGGCCGTTAACTTGTAGAGGTTGTAGCTTGCCTAGCATAGGCTTGGGCTTAATAAGTCTAATTTTAAAAGCTTAGAGGTAGTTGAAAAGCCTAACGACTTAGGTCTTAAAAAGCTAGTTAAAATAAAAGCGCGCATACCTTGCTTTATCTTTAGCGTTATAACGCTAGCTAAGGCGCTAGCCAGCATTTGGAACAAGGGCGCCTTGCCTACTATAAAGGATTTGGAGGATGCCGATAACCACCTTAAAGGTTTGTTAAAGTCTGTTAAGGCTAGGACTAGCAACGCTTTAATGTATTACACCTAAGATCCTGTCTTAAATAAACCTATACAACAAGAAATCCAGCCCGCTAGTGTTGGCATTCCTTGTTATGTAATGGTAGAATAATGTAGTTGTACTTAGTTATGTTGGCGCCTTTTAACCTTGCGCTATAGGGTTTCTGTTTTTGGAGATATTTATAAAACAATGTGTTAAGAATAATTCTGTTAGGGTACTTAGTGCTTAGTTTATATAGGCCGAATCTTATAATGTTGTTATTAAGGAATTCGCTGTCTTAAGCCGTGTTAATGTTGTGTTGTCTAGCATGTAAAAGACAAGTCTTAGATTATTCTCCTTCCCTTTCTACGCGCTATCGGCTGTGTCGACGCTGTTGGCGGACTGCCTAAAGACATGGCCGTTGTATTTAATAAAGGCTAAATAAGGCAGGCTTTAGCTATAAAATAGAAGGAGAATAGAAGGTTTACTTATATAGTCTTGTAAGAATTCTAGCTTTTAAGCCCTTATTAGTGGCTGTACCATTTTCCACAAGTGTCTTACAGGAAACCTTAAAACTACTTTGCTACATTTAGCTAGTTAGAAAACCTAGGAACTAATCTTTCCTTATACAGGTTGGAATTAAGACGGTCAACGTATTTATACAAGGTCTTGGGTTTGGTTAATTGTTATAGTAGTGTAAGTAAAGTGTAGTATACTTGATGGTTTTAAGCTACATTATTAGTTTTCTTTTCCCTTGCTTTAATTTGCTTAGAAAAACAAGTTAGAAATTGTCTACCCTTGTTAAGCAGTAAAACAGCGTAAGGAATATAAGAAGGTGTATTTTCTACGTTTGCAAGGAATGCTAGACTCTCGTTATGTTTGTTACTTAACGTCTTTTTAAAGTACCTTGTTACTTTGGCTTAGCTGTCCTACTTGTATATATTACCATCTAAATTGTGTTTTAAGCTTCCTTTACTTAGACGCGTTGCTATTTAAACTAGTTATTACCCTTGCTTTTTATAGAGTATACAGCAACTTGCTCCTTCTTTGTCAACATTAAACTGTCTAGAACTTAACAACGTATGCCTAATATAAACAATGCATTTACTCTTAATCCTCTTACAACGCTTGCCTATTTACATAACTTATTTTATTTGGATTACCGCTAACTTTACTTAAAGCCTTCTTCCTTATTAGCCACTATGTTAAATGTAGAGCAATCTAATTATTAGACTTCTCTCTAGTCTTACGTAAGTACCTTTAACAAACCACTAAGGGCTTAACTAACCTTTAAAAGGATCCGGCTAAGGAACTTAATACAAGCGCTAAAGTTACTAATAATAAAGGTACAAACGGGCTTAGTAAGTATATAAGTGTAACTAACATAACAGCTTTGTCTAACACTATAGTTGTATAAGGCCTTCTTAAGTAAAAGAATTTATAAACATATTTTGTACACTTATTACATAGATTAACTTTTACTAGACAATTAATTAACGTGTATATTAAAGTAATAATCTACCTTTAAAACTACACTTAGTGCTATACAGCGTTTTACAATTTATTATGTTCCTGCTCTTTAATCGCCAATTGCTAGAATTTGGCAGTTGTAAGGCTATTCGAAAACAACACGTAGTTAGTAGAAACCCACAGAAAAATAAAGGCGGTAAAGCTATATCCCCTCTTTTAGGCTGTTACGCTAATTAGGCGTAAAACATATTTTTGTTTAAATTTGTCGCTGTAGACATTTAATGTGTTTTCTTTCTATTTAGTGTAGGGGTATACCAATAGTTAAATAAACTAGTCCTTACTAATTGGCGGCAGTACATTAAGATTTGCAGCAAAGTAAGCAAATGACCAGCCGCTATAGATAGACACAAATACTAATTCACCTTACTATCGCTTGTACCTTTTTTGAAAAAGGACAATTTTCAACCTAATAACTTACAACCTTATGGATATTTTACAACTGATATTACAACTACAAACAAGGACTCTAAAAGAGGGAACTCCTAGTGGTTGCCTAAAAGGACTGGTTAAAAAGGCTGGGAAGAGCCGCAAAGACTAGGAACGCAACGCTTGCGTGGTTAAAGGGGAGTTGTACGAATGCCTAACAACTGAAAATTATAAACGCATCGTTACAAAATGCAAGATACCTTATATAAGTAAGTAAGCATAAACACTTTTGCTAAATCGCCCTTTAATAAGAAATTAAAGATGTAGGCATTACAAAAATAGCTTTTTAGCTAAAACCGTAGAATTGTTGTAATTTATATACAACATTTAGGCTAGCTTAAAAGAGGCTTAATATACACGTTGGATAGAATAATCGTTATAATTATTCCATTGCCTTTTAAGGATTGTAAGGTTAAATATTAGCCTACTAAGGATAACTCCTAAACACGAAAGACTCTTATATAGCAAGACCTAATTTTCTTTTAAGAAAACAATGCTTTAATTCTTAAACGCAGCTTGATTAAGTTTATTATAGTTAATATAGAGATTAAAGAAGTCTTAACTTACAAGGTAGGTAACACAAACCTTAGTAAGGTAAAGGAGGAGAAGGAAAATAAAGAAACTGTGTAAAATTAAACAACAATTCGTTTATCTGTTTAACGGTTATATGTCTTGTACTTGGTGTATTGTCATCTATTAATATAAGACCGTCTAGGTTGTCATTAAGAGTAAAAAGGCTTGCACTAACTTAGCGGCCGTTATGTAATTGCAAGTATAAGCTAACGTCCGTAGCTCCTTTTGTCTTAACTGTAGGTGTAAGGTTAACATTAATAGGTGCTTACCTTGTAAGGCACTAGATTAGCAGAGATAATCCGTCTAAAAGACTAAAATGGCTTAAGTTAGAATAAGCGCTTAGTGAAGGTTGAATGTTTAAACAGTTATTGTTTAAGTCGTTTGTTTTATGTTGCTAGATTTTCTGTCTTTTAGTAGGTTAATATGTCGTTGGGTTTCTGTAATATTAATGGACATTTTTGATAATAGGTTGGACTATACTGTTTGCTAATTAATAACTACGTATGTCTCTTACAACTGTGTTTTGTTGTTAATTGCCTAAATTAGCTGTCCTTATTACGCTTGCTAATTCGGTGAAACAGTGTATTTTCGTTTTTGTTAAAGGGTTAAGAGGCTTATAAGACGTAGCGGCGACTTAATAGAGCAGGACACCTATTAGCGCTGTTTTTGTAGTTGGTATAGACTACGCTTTTGTTATGCTGTCTTAGCCATGTCTTAGTGTTTTTATAGTCGAAATATTACTATTCGTGTTTAAACAGTCACCGTTGCTTTTTGTTGTTAACTAGCCGGAAATTATTGGAGGCCTAGGATAGCGGCTTGCTTAAGTTTGATTTTAGTCATCCGTCTTGTATTACTGTATCTTCCATCTCTTATACGTCCTTACACTTTCCCTGCTGAGTCTACGTAGTTGTACTATTACTTGCCTTATGTAATTGTTGACTTTGTTTTGTCGGTATAGGGCTGTTAAAAAACACTACCTGGCAATTACTAACACAAATTTCTGCTTTTTAGAAACATAAGCTTAGTTGGCAGATCTTTTTTAAAGGTCTTACTGTAACTACGGCTGTATTGTTATAAAGTTAAACTATATTTTCTTTACTAGTAAAAATAAGGCTTTTTAAGTTAGGTCTAATGTAAACTTAGCAACTTTAACAAGCTGTTTATACAAACTTAAAACAACAAGGTTAACAATACTAAGGTTATAACAAGCTTGTTTATAACTATACTAAAAGGTTAAATAAAGAAGTTGTAATTTGCCAAGGTATACTTGTTTATCTAACTTTTATAACAATTATAACCTATACTGCTAAACAAAGTATAATGTAGTGCTTTAAAGGCGAAATAAGCTTTCTACGTAAGCTATAGGCAGTGATTTAAGCAATGGCTATTTAGTTTAGCTTAAATGTATTAAATGCTTTAAAGAGGATATAGTTGTTCTTTATAATTTATTAGCTTTAGCGCTTGCTTTAAATAGATATAGTAGCTCTTTGTTTATCTTACTAGCAAGCGCAAGAAGTACAGCTATTGCGTTAATTCCTTTTATACAGATAAGATTGCTTACTGTTAGGTAGATGATGTCTACGGAAGTTTTCCGCTAATTTGGTTGTCCTTGTCCTTTCTTGTAAAGTATGTAGTGTAAGTATACAGCGTAGTACTACTTTGTCTATACAAAAGCTTTCCTTTAAGTTACTGTGTTTTTTAATAATTGTAGCAACTACACCTTTAAGCTGTTTAAAACAGTGTTAACGGCCTTCTTCCTATAGTAAACACGTTTAAGGGCGTCCTTTATAGTGGCCTGGATTAACAAAGTAGCGTCTTACTTTCTACGCTAGTTAATTTTTTTTATGCCAACAATGATTTTTTTAGTTAGTATTTTAGCAATTACTTTATTTTATTAAGGATTTTCCGTTTCTTTGTCTTTTATCCCTTTGCCTTACTTTACATCTACGTTGTCTTTATATTAGACTAGTCTGTTAAAAGCCGACGTTGCTTTTTGTTGGTAATTGGAAGTAGGATCTAGTAATAAAGGAAACTTCTTTTGGCTATAGCGGTTAGAGTAATGTAGGCGTAATAAGGGGTAGGGTTTATATTAGTTTTCATTTAGCCTAAAGCGGACGACGTAAACATAGACATTGTAAACGAGTTGTATTTGTTGATCGACTTGTGTGTTTTAAATAATGTTATAGCAAGGCTTGTAAAAAGCAAGGACGTAGTAAAGGATATGCTAAAAACAAAAAAGGGTGATTTGTATTACAACAACGACAAAGTGTCTTTTGCAAAGCAAAAGGAAACAGAAAAAGGATGTCTTCGTCTTAAAGACATAACAGGCTAGTTGTGTTTTGTACGTTGTTAACTAAAGCGTTAAGTCTACTTCTTATGTAGATATATGTTAAACTTCCTTTTCTAAAGTGTTTGTGTTGGGTTTAGGCATAGTTTCCTGTTTTAACAATAGTTCTTAAATGATTGTTGGAAGACAGGCGCTTTGTTAAGTACAAGTATTCCCTTTGTACTTGTATAAGTTAGGTACATTTAGCGAGATCCACTTATCTAAGTATTTTTTGAAAAATACTTAGATAAGTAGGTCTTGCTAAAAAGAGAACAAAGTACTCTGTACTTTATATACATTTATATTTGTATTATTTTACTACATAAGTGTTTGTAGCTAAAAGATGCTAGGCAAAAGGGTGGGTCCCTTTTATTACACCGCCCCCCCCCTTTGGGCGCGAGTTTAACAAGCCGAAACTTTACTCTACGTGGCTCGTCTTTGCATAATATATCCTACAATTAAGGTGGATTTTATGTTTGAGACACTAAGGCACGCTTTTGCTGTAGGCGTTGGTGGTGTTTTCTTAATGAGGCAAGTGGGAGGGAAGGGGAGAGCCAACAGATGTATATAATCTATAAAGCACTTGCAAGAACTATACGTTTGCCTTCCTACTGCCTTCCTACATAACTACCTTATAATTTTTTCTCCTTTATCCAACGAATAGAAACTGCAAAAACACCGGCAACTATAGACTCCTGTACTCTTTTCGGCTACCTCTTCGGCTACCTTTCACTAAGAGAATTAACAGAAAGCGGCACTAATGCAAGGCAGGATTCCACTGCTACATCTCCTAATTTTGTCAAGCTTTAGTTTACTATTATAAGGGTTTAGTCTAAGTCTATAGCGTTAACCACTACGGCTTAAGTGTAACAAGCCTTGTCTTTAGCTACATCTTCTTTAACGTCTATTAAGTCTAAGGACTAGGCTTCGGAAAACATCAAAAGGAGAAAATATACCTTAGGTAGATAGTATAATGCCCTATACAACATGCTTAGCAAAAGGCCAAGCTAATGCAAGGAATACATAGCATTACTGTGGATGCTGCTGTAATTTAGTGTATGGAGGTTTTGTAAGGATACGCATTACCGCCCTTTGGCTTTTGCTAACAAAAACAAGCACTAGATGGTTTACAACTTAGAGGGTAACAAGCTCTTCCTTGCTCCGCTTAACAAACCGCACGTTATCATCAATCTTTATACAGAAAGTAGTAGATGGCCTATGTAACCTTCTACCTTAGCTTCAACCTTATGTTCTTTAACTAACGGTTCCCATCCTAATTAGTAAGTTTGCTCGGAAATTTCCACAAAGTACTGTCTATGCCACGGATGTCGTCCCAATTCAGCCTGAACTGCCGACAAACTGCAACGTGATTATGGAAGACGTGAATGGGCATGGATGGTTTTGCGACCAGCTTTCGGTGGACTATTTCCATATCCGCGACGGCCAATGTGTTCGCAACTGGCCGGTCACGCTCGATGCAAAAACGTGTAGCAAGATACCGAGGCCAAAGGTGACTGTCAAAGCATAGTAAGGGTTGCCGTCGGCCGCGACGATAGCGCCGTGTAGCATCCAAACGACGGTGGCGGTAACAGTCTCCATGGTGTTGGTGGCACCCGTCCTAGACGACGTAATTATTAGAAAAGCACTGTATCTTATGTACGAAGAGAAGGTACACCGCTATAAATTGGAATGGATGTGAATACAAGTCTCACACATATAGCCCTATATTCTCTGTTGACCGGGAGACAGAACACGACAGCCAGACGCATCGAACTTTATATTACCTGCACGTGGGCAGGATAATTTGCCTTCCAAGAAACCAGAACTGTCCATCCGAATGATTCCTTTGTTTTCGAGGCCGAGGTGGCGAACATCGCCTGCGCCTTGAGGTTCGATAGGCTCTCCAGAATGGGCCCTGTCAATCAGGAATATCATATCTGCTGGAAGAACATTTTCAGCGCGACCTGGTATCTCTCGAATCGAGACGTGTCACCTTCCATGCTCCATGCTAGAAGGACGCCCTTAGAAAAACTGATGGTATTGCTTCTTCCGAAGTTTGCCGACGACATCAGAATGTGAGAATCATGCCAGCTCTAGGGAAGTAAAGACAACTGCAAAAGCTCATGTATAATGCATGTCTCAACACCGCCCTCATCGTCCGACATACTACTAAAGTATCAAACGATGACCGCATTCCGAGAACGGAAATGACGCCGAAAGCATGCCTTACATTCCCTTAAACATGTGCAGGTATGCAAAGCTGGAAAACGCCACGTGTTTCACTTGTTGACTACGGCAAGATGGAAACGTACAAAGCATATAGCGGAACAAGACATGGTGTGCAATCGCTGATGTCTCGTTCGTGTCCTACGATTGCTTGATAATTTATGCGTAAAGCATGACTGGGCGAAGGAAACCTTCTGATAGGCATGCAAGAACATGTCTCTACCATCCTTCCAGAAAATGGCGGGCCCTGTTTGGAATGCGGATTAAGTAAAAAGGGATCTAACTTCTATCTTAGGCTGCGAGTTTAACGGAAGTGGGGACAAGGAGTTGGTGCGTGCACGGCCTCGGAGAAGAGGTCCGACCCTCAGATGCTCCACTTTCACATGGACCAGCTGCTGTCATCGTGTCCTCCACCACGCTACCTTCTCGTTCGTAGGTCGCAAGTGCCTTTTGGAATGCTGCAAGGACCTGGAGAAGCTCTCTATCAATATGGCTGTTTCCGACGACTTCTTTTCGCATGCTCTTAGTCCATAGGGGGGCCGGACGTTCTCGTCTATCAATCGGTTAATGATCTCTAGAACCGGCTGGAAATTGTGCGCCTGGCTGATAAGGGAGTCAATTGGGTATTCGCCAGCTGCCGAGGATTCGGCAGCCTCCGGTGTGCCTGTGAGAGCTCTCCATGTGCATACAATGCCAGCCAGTCGAACCGGCGCTGGAGGGTGTACGATGCTTTTACAACCATCTGAAGAATTTGTGTATCCTGGTCGTGTGCCTGATGGGGCCTGATGGCAATCCCCAAACTGGGCACGCATCGTTGAGAAACCCGGCTTGTAATTGCTATTTTGTGCTATTTTTATCGACCGCGGTTTCCACTTTCGGAGTAGCGCAGGGCGCGGCGCACCGGACCAGATCAGGTGCCACGGCTGTGCGCAACAGGCTACTCTGCAATCCAGCCTCAATCCGGGACTGGCCAGGACCACCATTTCCATTTCCGGGGTTTGAGGACTGGCTCTGGGCTCCATTAAGTGGCGTGGCGGCCCTAGGCTGGTTTTGCTGGTGTAGGAGACAATTGGCCGACAAAGGAACCCTTGCATGGAGACTGAGCCACCCGGTGGCTGCCGTCGAGTGGTTGAAAACCACGCCCTCTCTTAATATATCAGAATCATGGATAAGAAATGAAGGGGCAGAACCTATCCGGATGCCCTGTCTATGAGAAGGGAAAGCAGCGGGCTCGGCTTCACGGGGCTGCCGACAGTTTACTAAACAAAATTGAAACAAGAATAGCATACGAGTGGAAAAGGGGAAGAATGGAAGAAAAAATTTGAAAATAAAAAAAAAGGAAGTAAGGCTCTGCTTTATGGTGTGGATCCGAACGCTCCATTTTGTGTCTCTAGGTATAGGCATTGGTTTAAACTGAGAATGACACAGCCTGTATAATGTCGTAGCTGCTATCGTGTCGGTGTGACTTGTCAATGTTAATGCGGTCCAAAACAAGGTCCGATGTTTGTGCTGGAATCTTTGTGCTGCTGATCATGGACGTTAACCCGAAAGGCCTTAGCCTGTGCTTTAGCTGAACACATTTTCGGCGAGGCTGAATGAACAACTGTCTTTCACTGAGACAACTTGACAAAAGACCGCTAAAACAGCGAGAACAAGCAAGTGTAATAAAACCACTATAAAAATTTGCGTACAAGGTTGGAATTAGGTTATTTTATAAGGGAGTAAAAAAAACTAGTTAGCCAAAATACATAACAACGTAGCAGGAAATATGTAAAATAAGTGTACGGGCTCCAACCAGTTCGAGTTACCATACGCTTTCCATACTCCGTAATTTATCATCTCTAATTAAACGAGTCACACTGCATTCCAGCAAAACCTAGCTGTGGCAGCTAGGTTATACAGTACACACACAGTACGCTTGGGTGCCGGAACTTGCCCGGGCCGCTGAAATGAACCTGGCCTGCAATTGTCCCACATTAACTACCCCCCGTATTCCGCATTCACCACCATAACACCTAGAGGCAGCTAGCCACCCCCTCTTACAGCCCCGCCCAGTTCGAAGTAAAAAACAAAGCACACTCACTCTACCGCCTCTCTAAACACCCATTCTCCCTCTCCCCTTTCGCGTTTTCTTATTCTCTTCACAGGAAGCCGTTCTTTGAACTCTCTTCGTCGCTCTCTGCTCGCCCTCTTTCTTTTTCTGTCTCGACCTCTTTAACAAAGAACGGGGGAAGACGACATAACGCAAATTCAGAACACCCTCCACCTCTCCTCTTCTCCAATTGTCCACACTTTTCTCGGACTCCTTCTCACCACAAACTCTGCCCTCTATCTTTTCCCTACCTTCCTCTCTACCCAATTCCGTCGCTAGCGACGAATGCCTAGTCTCGTCTCTCACAAAAATGGGGAGTATTTGTCGAGCCCTTGGCCATTTCTTTTCTCTCTAGGTCTTCTCTTCTCCCTGCCGTATCAAGCGAGGAAAGTATTGTCTCTGCTGAAACATTGCCTGAGCAGTGTTTCCTCTCCTTGCATTCCCCTTCCCGAGCTTGCAAGTGGCAGTAATCTCCGCATGTTTGCTGTCGTCATTTGCACTTCGGGCAATCTGCATGTGCACAGCCAACTGTCCGGCGCAGAGCGGGTATGTTTTCGCGTCCCAGCGGTTTTTTCGAATACCTTACATGCCCATTTCACATTCTTCCCCTTCATCTCGTTTCCAACCCAAGTTAGTCGATCCTTCTTCCGCATTGCTAGGCTCCCGCCCGCCCGGGCAACTCGTCTCTCCTCCTCACTCCTTGTATTTAACCCGCGCCGGCGCACCCCGGCTGCTGCTGCCGCACCAACCTGTCAATCCACTCCTAGTGTATATCCGAAGACTTTCAGGATCTGGCCACCGCCAACAGTGGGCACGGCCACGACAAGATACGAAAGAACCGGCGTTCGACTGTCCCCGCCCTCTCTGATGGGCAACCGCCGGGTCATACCTCCTGGAGTTGTCATCTCGTCTGCGGAGTCATTGCCAAGCAGCAGCAATGACGAAGGACCTTCCAAGCTGCATGAGCGACAGATCGAGCCCCCTATCAAGTCGAGGCAGCTGCACGACACCATCGGCCAGCTTCCCCTGCGCCGCAGCCTGTCTCCCAGTCAGGTGTTGGCGACTGAGGTGGATGACAACCCATACAACCCCAGTGGCTTGAACGCCATGCACCTCGGTCTTCGCACAAGGGCTGTGGGCACTCTTTGCCAGGCGGGAGGAGCTGTTTGGGCCTCCGACAGTACCGAAGGCAGTGGCAGCAGAGGCGGCAGTGGTAATGTTAACAACAGCAGCAGAGGGAGTGGCAACGGTGATAGAAGACGGGTTACGAACGTCCGTTCAGTTACGGAGCCCAACATGTCCATAACCCCCGCCTCGGGCACTTTGGTGGTGGGCATTGACAACGAGTCTGATGCCATTTCTGAGAGGAAGTTGCCGATAGTGCAAAAGAAGTCCGGAGAGCTTGTTTGGCCTGCCCTCCGCCACGGATCCCACCGCCGCCCCTCCAGTATGCCCGACACTCTGACTTTTTCCAAGGCGGTGCGCTTTGACGCCAACCTTGAATATGTGAGGCACTTCTTGCAGGCAGAAAAGCCCACGGCCGTCAGTACTGGATCGTCGCCGGTGAACGACAGCGACAGCGAGAGCGAGTACTCCTTCACTATGCCACAGAGCAGCCACGCCTGGACATCTCGGCACGAGCGAAACGCCCCCGCTAAGGAATGGGAGATGATCGCCTCCAAGTTTCCTCTGGACACTCCCGAGCGAAAGGCCATGGCGATTCGCCTCGAACGTGTGTGGCTCTCTGCCGACCAAAAATCGCTTCATGGCTCGGTGGCCGTTCTGAACCTGGCATTTGTGAAGGCAGTTGTCTGTCGCTTCACCCTCGACTGCTGGAAGACCATTTCAGAGGTAGGTGCAGAGTACTCGACCGAGATTCTCCCGCGTACCGTGCCCCAGGGCCACGACCGCTTCAGCTTCGCCGTAAAGCTGTCCGACATAGCCGACATGGGGACCAAGACGATGTGCTTTTGCATCCGCTATGAGGTCAATGGAAAGGTGTTCTGGGATAATAACGGCGGTAACAATTTCCTAGTCGACTTTAACATTCTGCCAGCGGCCGGTTAGCCCGGCATACGCCAGACGCGGCCACCCCGCAACACCCATCGGACCAACCCGTCCACTCCTACCCTCCGAGTGTCCACGCCTGCCTCTCTGGACGAATGCTGCAGTGGCGGCAAGTTGACACCTAGCCGGCCGCTACGGGAATACGTCAGCGAGCCTATCCCCACCCTGCGTCTCAAGTCAACGCAGCCCTCGTCCATCCTGTCCGGCGATAACCTTGCCAGCCCCATCTTGTCTCCCGGCGGTCAGGCTTTTGCCAACCGCTACGACTTTGGCATCTCTTTAAGCGCTGCCATGCAGGCAGCCAAGGATGTTGGGTCAGTCAACCACGACGGTATATACATGGAGTCAGGCCGTAAGCCTTTCGTCCATGAATCCTTTTCGGCATCTTCCTCTTCCCCCAAACCTGCCGTTCCGTTTACAACAGTCCCTACAAGGTTGCCCATCATTCCTGCCAGTTCGGCCAAAATCTCGGGTTCTGCCGCTATCACTCTTCCCATAGTTGCCTTGGATCGAAACTATCATATTATACGGACTGATACCGGCGCCTCCCATGGTCCCAAAAGCATTGAATCCCAATCCCACGATGAGATTGTCCGTAAATACTGCTTCGTAAGTGCTTCATCTCGACCACCCACTAAATCCTGTCAGCCGCAAAATCCAACCGCCCAAACTGACGGGTTCTCTCCTTAGCATGTTCCAAAACAGCCTTATCAGATGGAGGATGAAGCCTTACTCGTCAAACAACTTAACCCTTCACTCAAAGAGTTTGCAACACAGTGCCAATCAAGCTCTTCGTCTTTCACGTCTGGTAGCCCGCTTGAGATAGATGGCCTCGACTGCCACTCTCCGAGTGTTATGCACCACAGCATTCCTAAGAAAGAAGCAGACGCGTCGTCCACGATTGGCAATACGTTGCCGGCTACTACATCGCCTTCATTAACTCCGAGTCACAAAGAATATCAGCAATCGCCACGCAGCATGGCCCAAACTCTCGTCCCTCCACCCATGCCACCTGCCAGCAACACGAGCCGGTTGGGTTTTCCTGTCTCGCCCGGGTCCATGGTGGACAACATTTCCCCATTATATGACAGCCAGGCGGCCGCCAGCTTCGCTCAAAATAGGGGGGAAGGCGTTGAAGTTGGCGGGCTCTTTGCCATTGTATGGGAGTTTTTCTGCCACTTGATTATTGCTCAATTACATAGATGGAAGAAGCAGTGGTAAAATCGGTTGGCGTGCTTGTCTTTTAATCTTCGTTGGTTTCCACACTAGTAACTACCAATTTATTCTTTTAGATGTTCTCTATAGCTCATACTTACATACTCCGCCTACGATTACTTACAGGAGTGTTTATATTTAACAAACGAAGTTAAGAACTTTTCGTTTGGGAGCTTTTCTAGGGGACGGGACCTGCGCTCCTGTCTCGTTGGGTCTTACCGCCGCCGGCACGGGGACTATATGGGGGCCCGCAGCTTTTACGACAGAGGGGGGCATTATTTGCTTTTTGGTATCTCCAGCTTGTCGTTCAACGCATCATTCTGGTTGGCCACCTGCCCTCCTTTCCAAGGTTCGTTGTCCTGCAGGCGTCCTTTTTCAGGTCCTTTGATTTTTTACCGGTCTGTTGATCTGGTCCAATCATTACCAGCCATTAGGACCCTGCTCGCGTCGCGTAAGGACAAGGTTGTCTTGCGACGCGCTGCACGCGAAACCAGCCCGTGTTGGTCTTACAATGAACACGCTGCACTACTCCAAGAGTGGCCTAGTCCGGGAACAACACTGTGAAGCTATCGGCAATTCACGACAACCCTCGTTGTTTTTTTGACATGCTTCAATACGCAAGTGCTGCCCAGGCATCAAGAGCTCTTTCCAGTGCTCCCTCTACTGATTTTTGCACTGGCGCCCGTAAAAACTTAGCAGCTCCGCAGAGTCAGTTTCCATGTACGGAATACTGGCCATCAGGCGTTCGCACAATTCGGCTCGTCCCATTGCACAAAAGAAAAAAGACGCAGGATGAGCAGGGTGATGAGCAGCAGGCGACGTTGCCGTGTAATTAGATTGGTATTACATAAGCATAGTGCAGACGAGCCCTTTAGGCCTAGCGCCTCCGGGCGGAATAAACTTCTCTCTCTCTCGGAGAAAAATGTGGATGGATTTAGTCGGGCTATTCTCGCCATCTGACTTCTTTTGCTGTATTTATCTACGCATAAAATACATGGTGGCTTGCACCGAACATGCCTATTCCTGCACACGCTTCGAATCGCACATTCCCAGCATGTTCTTCCTACCTCCCACAGAGAAGTCTAGAGAGCTGGCGCTGTCCGTCCGTCTTCCCAGAGAACAGTTCGTTCAAAACCAAGTGATAAACTACGTTACGTTTATACCGGATAAAGACGAATGGTTTACACGGTCGCTGGCGACTGCCCAAGACTGGCTTGCGCCGCAGAGCGACATTATGAGGTGGCTAATGAGGGTAAATGGCAACCCAAGTGTGGCTGGGAATCTCCTATCATAATGTTTTTGTCCTTTTCACAAACGTTTCACAAGCGACGTTAAAAACTGGCGCCATATACGCGGACCCGACCGTAAGATCGAAAGGGTCTTCCAGTATAAAAGGTCCGGGCGGTTAGGGCAGCGATCTATTGGGCAACAACATGCTTTTTGAAAGACCTACTATGCCCCACCATCCTGCACCTCTGATCCTGTGGTTTTCTTTCAAGATACCATCCTTGCTGCAGAAATATGATGCAATCGGATCATGTGACAATTTGCCCATGGCCGGTTTCATATGCCTTTCTGGGCTGATGCTTTCCTTTTCCGACCTAGGTCGAGTTATGGTATGAGCCAATAAGACACTTTGGTTTCACTCTGGACAGTCTACAGGAAAGCAAACCAGATACAAGAAAAAAAAGAAAAACAACAAGAAATTCAAAGCACACCCCTGTAATAACACGAGCAACTGTCGATAAGTTCTGATAATGGAAAATGTCTTTCCGAAAAAAAAAAGGAGAGACCGAGTCGTCTGTGCATCTTAGCTGGTCAATATAAATAAATAAATCTCACATATTTCCATATTCCATATTCAAGCGCCAACCCCCCCCTTTCCATTCGACATGACGTTCATCTATGAAAGAGACACGTCATGTCTCTTGCGAATGCTGATGAAAATAAAGTAGAGCACAGCAATAAGCACGGGCAGGAACTCGAACCACGCGGATGGAAAGGCTGCCGTGGCCTTGCGCGTGGTCAGGGCCACAACGGAATAGAGCACGTGGATGCCGACGAAGACGAGGCCTAGGCAAACGGCACAAAGAAGCTGTTGAGAGGTGGGAAAGTGGTGTTAGTAAGAGTCAAAGAAAAGAAAAACAAGACAAAACGAAGCACTTACAGATGTTCCCGCTTCGACAGTCGCTGTAGCTGCGACTTTGACTCTCTGCCCCGTAAGCCCTGGGCCGTCTTGGCAGCCCAGACCACCAGAATGGCCCAGGAGACAGCCAATAGCGCAATGCCGACATTCACAGACTGGAGGTCGCTGGCCGTTGGGTTGTTGCTGGCTTGGAGAGCCGAGGCTCCGACGCCCAGCAGGGCGACGCCAGTGGGCGGCCAGGATGTGGAATATGCCCACACACGTCCACTCAAGCCACTTTCTGGTGCGGGGAGACCGAAGAATGCGCCTGTCCGGAAGGATTTAGGTTAGGGTGAGAGGTTGCAAGTAAGAAAAGAGAAGATAAAAGACAAAAGGTGACAGGGGGGGTAATGTCAGCCAGCAACATGCGCTTCGTGGAGAATCCCAGAAGTGGCCAAGAGAAGGGGCGACAAACCGATACTGGAAAGGACGCTGCCTGAGGAGGAAGAAGAGGTGCCCATGGACAGGGCACCGCCGACGAGACGAAGCGTGCAAAAGGCAAAGAGGTAGAGCCAACCCAAAAGACCGACACGGAAATGATAAAAGAGAATGAAGAGAACGGCCAGCGAGAGGATCGCATAGACGGCCAGCTCGGCCGTGGCCAGGGTTTAGCAGATTGGCATTGTCCACCCGATAGCCGTCGTGTACGTAGTTATGATAGTTACAAAACCATAGCAGTTCCTGCATGTGGATATAGTTCTTAATGGTTAAAAAAGTCATGTCCCGTTTAATGTCCTCTGCGCTAACTTTTTCTTTTAGTTCGCCTTTGATAAGCTTTTCGGGTTAACTATTAGCAATCGTTTGTAATCAGTGGTAAACTGGTGTCCGGCGGCGATGACCCATCGGTGCGATGAACCAGAGTAGGCCCGCACGACCATAGCTCCTGCAGTATGGCAATGTTACGGACGAGGCCCATCTGGGTGGGTTCCTCCTCGTCATTTTGGCTGTCGCTGCCGCTGGCACTACTGCTAGCACCGACACTGCTCTTCTCGCCACTGGCATGGTGGGGGTGGGCCATTTTGCTGTAGTAGTCGCCGCTGTTGTCGCCACCACTTCCCGAGTCCTTGTCCAGGGGGTGCTTGCGGTGCGCTGTCAGCATGCTCAGCATTGTGACCCACTCGGACGCCGGAAACGGCACCGCTAGCTGCTGCCGTCGCACGCGCGACGTCTGGTAGCAGTTGCAGTGGCCCCCGTACAGCATCCTCTGGCATGTGGGCTGGTGTACAAGCTGGCTGCTGCTCTCGCATGTGATTACTGACACGGGCGCTTGGTCACCGCCCCCGGTCTCCGTCGTCCCGTCGTAGTCCGTCCGCCCCGGCATCAGCTCCCATGGCCGCGCCAGCAGCGTGACCGACTTAGTGCCGGTTGCTCGATAGTCATCCCCACCAGGCTGTTAAGCTCCGAGTCCTCCGGGAACCGGTCCGGCTCCTGCACGTCTAGCGTCACATGGAAGTGCAAAATGTCCCTCAGCTCGCTGTGCATGACGCTGTCCAGCCCCTCGCACAGCGGCCCCGGAAACCGATCCTCCCAGTCCTGCGCCATCTCCCTCATCGAACTCGACTCCCTCTGCGACAGAGCCCGTGTGTACTCGTGCAGCAGCGTTCCGCGAATGATCTTGCCGCGCTCCGGCCACTCCTCCCGCTTGTTGTTCAGGTGCAGGTGCGGGTACAGCTGCTCATCCAGCGGTTGGCCGTCCGACACCTGAAACGCCTCCCCGCGCCGCGGGCCGTGACTCTCGTACCGTACCGACGTCGATGACACTAGAATCCAGCAGAGGCTCGGCCGTAGTGCTACTAGCGCATCCGATGCTAGTAGTTGCCTAAAGTACTCATAGTTGGGCCGCTCGTTAGGCAGTCGGCCCTCAAAGAGTGCCCGTAGACTTAGCCTATCCTTTTCCGCTAGCTCTTTGTGCATGCCTTTCTTCTTCTCCTCGCTTGAGAAGAAGAAGTGGCAGCACCGGTGGTGAATGAGCAAGTTCTTGAGCACCTGGATGTGGCTAGACACCTGCTTGCGTCCGCGCGCCATCTTGTGGTCCGGCTTAACTCCCGGCGGCAGAGACAGGCAATACGCCACCCACAGGTACTTGCTTATCAGTATGTTACGTCCGTGAAGCTGGCCGTGCATTGCGTACTTCTTGCGGCCCATCTGCGGGATTAAGAGGATGGCTGTCCGTCAGCACTCCAGTTTTTATACTCTGCCAACCTTCTCTTCACTCACCATCCAGAAAAGCATGCTCAAGAACATCTGGCCAGATCTTCTCCGCCTTGTCATCTGCCTCTCTCTGCTTCCTGCGGTAGTCTTGGAACTGTGGCAACATGTAGATCGGGTTGACGTTGCTGCCGCGTGTGTAGCTGCTGGGGCTGCCCAGAATCGAGGCAGTACTGCCAGGACTAGTACCAAGGTTGCTAGCGAGGCCGTCAGCTAGCGCAAGGCAGCCATGCCGCATCGATGGGCGCTGCAGCAACAGTTTCTGGCGCTGCTGTTGCTGTTGGTACTGCTGGTACTGCTGCTTGTATGATTGTGAAGGCAGCGACTTCGCCAGGTCGACTCCGTAGTAGCTAGGTTGTGGCTGCTGGCTCCTGTAGCTGCCGTAGTTCGGCTGCCTGTCGAGCGACTGCGACTCCAGGACCACTAGTACAGGAATCGACGAGGATGACGGGTGAACCGGCGTGCACGGGGTAAGAGGGAGAGATACGGACGAAGTCATAGAGACAGCTGCCGTCGGCGGTGAGTAGTAGGCCAGCACGTTGTTGCTGAGGGTACTGTTGGGGACCCTGTTGGCATGAGACTGCACGTGGCCCTTCCTTGAAGAGGCAGCCGACCGTGGTGGCCAGCTGAGCTGTCGGGGTGAAAGTCGTTGTGCTGCGAGTGCGGCAGTAAGGCGGCCTCCGTTGTTGTTGTTGGGGGGGGGGGGTTATAGAGAGATAGGGTTGGTTGGAAACGAAATCCAACGAGGTTGTTCGCAATGGATGCAAATAGAAACGCAGTCCAACGACGTGTCCTAGTATTGCGTCGGACAATGAATGTCCGACAAAATGCAAAAGGATAACTAACGTCCCTATAGAATTGCTGCACAGAGAGAAAATAATAGAGCAGTGGCCTGGAATGGCGGACGGGAGCTGCCTTGTGGATAACCCGGAAAATCAGAAAGAGAAAGGGGCAGGAAGACAAAGATAAATGACAGGTGGCGATGCTCATTAAAGAACGGAAGAAAAATAATGGTGTTCCTAAGGGAAATAAAGGGAATGGTCTGGTCGGGCACAAAAAAATGGGAACTTGGAAGTATAGACAAAATCGGACTAAGGACTGTCGAAGGACTGTCGACTGCCAAGAGAGAAAGACCAGAGTCAAAGAGTCAAATGGAGGGTGACAGAGCGTTGCCTCTGGCAAGCAGGGTCGAAAGAGATTAATAGTAGAAATAATCACCAAAAGGAGCGATATGATCCCGGATAGCAAACATCAAAGACTGGAGCGGCCCGGAAGCATGCCAGAGAGGAAAAGAAGAGAACGAAGACGAGAGGGCCAGGTCCAGGACGAGGAGGGAGGGGCCGATTAAAAGAGCTGGGCCGTCATACGCAGTCAGGATGCTAACGCGTCAATTTAGTGGTCACGTGCGTTCCCAGACACGTAAATATGAAGCCAGGAAGCCATAAAATAGGGGCCAAAAGCACACACAATTGAAAGTAACGCTCTTGTAAATCCCTTGGGGGTGGGTCTAGATAACGGAGGAGAAGTCGATACAGACGGCGCCTTATATTAGTTAGCAGCACTTCCAGCACAACCGCTTCAGCACCTACAAAGACAAAACACTGCTGCTTACATACGACATCCATGCTATAGCACATCTCACAGCCACTGCTATCATTGCATAAAAATACATCCACAAAAACAAAGACCAAATACAGTGTTTCAAATGTGTGATTTTCTAGGAAGTTTTTCTTCCCCTGGGGGTTTTCTAGACTAGAAGGTACACTTGCATAGGCGTTAGATAGTCGGGATTGGCTAATTGAAACAATTGAAAGTAGATACATCCCCATTGCTTTCCCTAATCGTCGTATTAGCTTGCCCTAATCAAAAGTCAGGTCCCTCCTCTGCCCTACAGCCTCCTTGGAGAGGGTGACGGAGGAGGAGGAGCGTAGGTTGGAGGGGGTAAAGAATTAGACTGAGGCCTCCCTAGCCTTCTTTCTTCCTGGTGCGTAAGACAGGGATCAGCTGAGTCCCGGAGAGGGATGGAATCAGAAACTGCCATTATGAATTGTGGGTCCCCATAAAGTCACGCGGAGAAGGGCAGCGATTGTCTAACGCTCTAGAGAACGGGCTCGCCGACCGCCCCATGATCAACTCTCGCCCTGATTGGATACTAAGAGCCATACGGCATACAATCGAGACTTTTTCATGACTACCAGTACTTTTCCTCAGCGCAACGGTCCTATTTCGGTCAAAGTAATTATTGGTACCAGGCCAGCGTATTGGCCTACGCTAGTATAGAATCAAAAGATTGAAAGCTATGCCTATTAGGCTCTACGGGACATAGCTAAGTGAGCGAAATCCTCCTCGCCAATTGTGAGCATTTGATGGGAGTTTTAATAGTGCCACAGAAGACATCGTCGGCATGAAATCTCTCCATAGAATGAAAATAGGCAGCTGCTTATAGGTCAGAATGGCACTGCCATGCAAGGAGCGAGGTCTAGGAAAGCGAGGACAACCGGTTTCCTATAGTCCTTATCCAGAGTCAATTCCGTCTCTTTCTCAGTGTTAGGCTAGCTTTTTGGCGAGAATCTCTCAACAATATGTTCTACCACCCCGATGCGGCCTCATAATGATACAGAATAAGCAGGCGACTCAGAGGGATTGCTGCTTGCCGCCAAGTCCGCTGGATTATGGGCGTTGCTCATGCTGTGCTTTCTGGAAACTCACGGGACAGATGGGGATGGCATAGAAAATACCAGCTACACAAAGACAAGATGAAAATACGAAAAAAAAAATGCATGACGATCAGCACACTAACGAGACCGCAAAATTTGACACGGCCTGAGCATTGCTTTTGTACAGGCAACAGAACGGCGAAAACTGCCAAACTCTCAAATCCCAGGCCTAGAAACTTGTTCATTGGATCCTTCAAGCTAGAAATACATGCTCTGTCCTGAGTACGTGGGCAGCCGCATGTAATACGAATCTGCCACGACGCGGGATGAATTATGGTGTCCACCGCCAACACGTCCAGCCGTAGACCGTGTACAGATACAACACCCGCAGGAATAAGCCTGGGCGCTGACAGGATGCTGCCGAGCAAACATGATGACAAGTGCTCATGTATAGGTACTCCAACAAACGTTCTGAATGCTGTCCTATGTGACCTTCTGTACTGTGTTGGTTAACCCAATTTTTTCCCTTCGGAACTCTGAGGGATGCCATTTTCGGCACCCTAGGGTATTAATACTTGTAATACGCCGAATGCCATCTTAGGCAGGCTATGAAAGAGACGTAGCCTGCCGGGCACGCTAAGGATATCCAATGGCATGTGTCATAGGGGTCCTTTGGTGGCTACTTAAATAGCCTCTGGCCAGCCTTGAATTCCCTTCCTTCTTCTAATCCCATATCCACTTTGATAGATGCCTAAACCGATTGTCGCAACATTCACCGTTTAGCCGATTTAGAAAGCGTCCTTGAAGTAAGTGTTTCTGGGACTGCTCCCGCTTTTAAGCCCTCAAGCTAATACACTGGAATAGTTATTTCTCACCCCTTTCCAAAATAGCGAATACTTTGGAAGGCTAGATCTGGGACTTTGAAGATCCTTGGGGGGAACGAATTGGGGACCGTTTCGAATTTGCCCTAGTCATTTTCCTGCCTCCTGCCTGCCTCAAGTCCTCATCTGTGACCCGACTCGGGGCTACGGCGCTGGAAACCCGGGGGCTACACCTTCCTGCTGACCGGGTTTTACAGAATCAAGCTCCGTTTCCACAGAGTGCGTTCAATTGCGACAGCTTCGTGATCTTTACATTCTGATTCCCAGAGGAACAAAGCATAGTGGGTTGGGCTATTCTCTTGCGTCGAGCTTCCGATGGAGCTACTTCTTAACCAAAGGCCGTTAGACAGCACTCACCCCGTGAATGTTTTTTTTGTTGGTGGGAGAGATCAACCTCTTGGCATCTATCTACATTTTGTCTATCTACGAGAGGTCCAGATAGATAGATAGATGACCCACATGGACCTCTGGTAGATAGATAGATGTAGATCTATGTAGATCTACATCTACATTTCGTCTACATCGGTAGATAGATTCGCCAGTCTGGTTGTGACAGTCATGACTGGAGCTGTCCAGTCGCAAATAGCAGACAACGCACCACCGTTCAAGCTGCCAAAGGAATCGAGATACAGCCGAGTGGAAAAACCACTCAATATTCTTGCTTCCGGGATGGCAGTTGATGGCTCGAAAATGACAAGGACGGATGAGTATGCCGAGCAGGTCCTAGGTGATATTCTCGCAAAAAAGATGGAAACGGTTTGGCGCGGCAAGTATGCCCGCTTGACTCGGTGGGTGGTACGCCGGTTGCCTGAACCCGTGCAGGTAAGAAAACTTGAGTGCCAGACAGAATCAGTTGCTTATTCACCGCAGTTTCGGCTTTTCATGAAGGAGTATGACGCCCTTTCGCCAAGCGGGGCACGAGTGCCCCGTTGCCTCTGCTAGCCGAATTTTACATGCATTAGCCTGGCTTGGTACCGCAATGATTACTTGAGCAGACGGTTTGAAAATCGCATCGTTGTCACTTATTTTTCTCACGAATCAGTCGCAATGCTGAAGAGCAAGATCCGGCACATTCACAATCCAAGTCTCCAACCCCAACCTTCTACCGATGGAGTACCCAGACACAGCCATGAACCTCCGGCTGCCCTGAAAGCCATTGGTGAAATGCTACAGGAGACCAAGGAGATGGCTACCCCAAGCCCGCCAGAAACAATTGAGGAACTGACAAGGAAAATTGACCAGCTGGAACAGAAGAATAAATATCACCAAAAGGGGGATGCTGCAGGAACATATCTCTATACAAATCTACAGCATTTTGAAAGTCTTATTCAGGACATTTTGAAGGATTTTGAGGAACTTGAGAAATAAAACACTGACATGGTAAGGCATGTCACCGACATCTCGAAACCCGATGTACCATCCTTACAGATATCTATATTTTCCCAAGACGTTTGTGCTTTTAAATGAAATGAAATGAAATGAAATGAAACGTAGTTCTGCGGGGCCCGGCGGGCGAAGGCAGACGACGTGAGCGACCTCTCCCCGAGGTTAGGGCCGCGGTATGGAGGGTTGTAGATCCTGTGCAGGACTAGCAGCCTTCGCCAGCAAAGGACGATGCGTATGGCATCCGAAGAACGTTGTAGATGACGGAGCGGCTTTCGGCTGTGCTGGCCCACAGCTTGTGGTAGTGGCCTGAAGCCGTGCCGGGGGTGTCGGTGTACCAGACACGTTGTAGGGCGCCGCCGGTCTTCGAAGCTAGCACTCTTTCTTGAGGGTGGTGTAGTGTCGCGATGACTGCTTGCAGAAATGAGGAAGGGATCCCACATATGCTTGCAACCAGCACTCGCAATAATCTAGACCATTAAGCGGACTATTAGTCTAGTCTGTATCTCTCGGACCAGACCGATAGTGCAGTCTAACTGGTCCGGACTGACCAGTGGTCCCAGTCTGAGAATTCCAGACCAATAGTCAGACTATTGGTCAGGACCTAGGGAGCCACAATGATATCACGCCCTGTGGCTGGAGGTGGCTGACGTGGGACCACCCATAATAACATTCCGCGAGGACGTCCCTGCGTGGCGGTTATTTTCGGTCGCGCAAACAACTTCAACCCTAATCCCTTGTCTGCCTGGCCTAAACTGAATCATGTCTTCTATTAGTGATCTCGACAGCACTCTTGACAGCGCCATCAACCATCTGGATGATTCCAACCTTAGCACGGCCACTTCCTCTATAGCACCTTCCTCGTCGTTGCCGACTGACGTTATTCCACGCCAGACAACATCTCCTATCTGGAAATATTGCCGAATAGAAGAGGGCAAGACATCGCCAGCAGCCTGGGTTGATTCCAATGGAAGGAAATGATGGCATTGCCAGCCCTGCTTCAACAAGAGAAGAGAGAAGAGATACAATTATTCTGGTGGATCGTCTACAATCCTCGACCATCTGCGCAAGGAGCATAGAATCGTGGTCTCTGGGAGGCAGGACAATCACCGAGTAACAACCCAAAGCCGACTTGGAGACATTACTGCCTTCATGACCAGTGATACCCTTGTGCCGTCTAGGAAGCACAAGGCAACAGCAGAGGGTGATATGTTGGATCAAGCCACCTTGCGCGAGTTATACTGCCGCTATACGGTGGCGTGCAGCCTGCCCTTTGCTCATGTTGAACAGGCTGCCTTCCGTGACTTCATCCGCTATCTCTGCCCGGCTGCTGATGACTTCCTTCCAAGGTCTGCTAATACGGTTAAAGCCGACTTACAATGGGGCTATGACGGCAAAAAAGAGTTCGTAAAGCGAGCTCTGCAAAACGCCCTTTCCTCTATTCATATCGTCCCTGATAATTGGACATCGCCAAACTGCTTAGGGATTATCGGTTTTACTATTCAGTTTGCTACTGAAGATCACGGTCTGCAGTCCCTTGTGGTGAAGATAAAGGAGCTAGAAGGGCAGCACAGCGGTGAGAACATGGCAGAAGCTATCATGGAGTTCATACGAGACTATGGAATAGCGTAAAGTTGGATACTTCATGATGGATAATGCTAGCAATATGAACACCATGATCGACCATGTCTCCAATGACTTGGAACACGAGTTCAATGTTTTCTACGACCCTCTTCCTCGCAGGCTTCGGTGTTTCGGCCATATTGTGAACCTGGCTGTGATGGAATTTCTCACAGGAAAGCGACCATCTACGACAGATTCCTACTATGGGCCGTCCGATGACGAAGTCGAGCAATGGAGAAAGCGAGGGGCCATAGGAAAACTTCATAATATCGTTGTCTACATTACATGGAGTCCCCAGCGGCTTCAAGCATTCACCATCCTCAGCGGCGGTCTTAGGTTACGGCGAGATAACAACACCCGTTGGAATTCGTGGTACAAAATGGTTGAATGGGCTCTGAGGTCTAAGGTCAAGCAAGCCATCACCATATTTTGCGCGCAAGAGCCTGCCCTGCAACAGGATATCCTGAATGCTTCCGACTGGGTGACTTTGACCGAAATTTGCAAATTCCTTGAGCCGTTTCAAGATGCCACAGTGGCCAACGAAGACAATCGAAGTTCCATATGTGACGTCCTGCCAACTATGGATTATCTTCTTCATCACATTGAAACGTCTGGGGAGACCACCACGACCCCCCACTTAGCAACTATGATGGAGACAGCCTGGGCCAAACTAGCCGACTATTATGAGGCGACAGAGGATTCTCCAGTGTATTCGGCAGCAACGGTCTTGAATCCCTCGCTCAAGTGGGCATACATGGAGAAGGGTCGAGAAGGCCAAAGCTCGCGTGGAGCAACTGTGGAGCAAGATATACAAGCCAACCACCCCCAGCCCTATTCTCCATCGAAGCGGCGAACCAAATCCGACTACAAGACGGCCGAACGGATACAAGATCTGGATGAAGGAGCAACAGGCCACTCTTTTAAACATGGAGGATGACGAGTACGAAGTATACTGTCGCGAGCCTGTGATGATGATAGCAGATCCTTTGAAATGGTGGCTCGACCTGGCCCAGCGAAGAAGATTCCCTAACCTGTCGTTGATGGCCATCGACATTCTATCAATCCCACCCATGTCTGCTGAGACAGAGCGACTCTTCTCGAAAGCTAAACTGACAGCCACCGACCGGCGAGGATCTATGAATATTGAAACATTAAACCTTTTGGAATGCCTACGGTCTTGGGATAGGAGCGCTCTGATAGGCCAGTCGGAAGTAAGTTTTTCATTCTGCAAGGGATGCATAGCCATCATTTGCTCATTGATGAATCACAGCATGGCTATGTCACTCCGGCAGTTACAGATTCGACGCCTGATGTTTAGAAGCTTTGTGGGCAGGTGTATAGGGATTAGTTATGTGGTGGGTAGCAATGTTTGACGTCCCGGTGGTGGGTAGCTAGACTATTAGTCTAGACTGTAGTCTGTAATGTAGTCTGGTCTAGACGCGACAGACGACTAATAGTCCAGTCTGGACATCTCGACTGCCAGTTTAGTCTGATCAAGTTGGACGGACTAATCAGACGGACTGATTGGACTATTGCGAGCACTGGTCGAGACGGGACTTCCCCGCTAGCGAATTCTACCCTCGGAATGGAGGTCAGACCTTGGCGTTGGTAGCATGGCTCTGTACAGTATTATCAACAATTCCTAGGCTTTTTGTCCTGCCGCTGCTTCGCTCCCATTTCTATGCTCCTCTTTTGCTTTGTGCGCAATGTCGCCCAGTCAAAACCACCATCAGCCTGCGCTGCTCCTCGCTCCACCCATTGGTCGTACGCCGTCGCGGGTCCACCAGGCCCAGGCACACAGGCAAGACGCTGCGCTGCAACCCCACTAATCGTCGATACACTCGCTCCTCCCAGCCCAGACATTCATGGTCGTCGTCCTGCACACCCTTGGCTATAAGTGTGTAACCCCGAGGAAACACTGTCACATCTTTGTCCGCATAACCCAGCCAGTCTTGGAAATCCTAGCTGCAAGGAGTGTCAAGCTGCCACCGAAGAGCGCCGACCCCCCAAAAGCTTGGGAATATAGGTACCCCCCGTCATGCCTCTGAATAAGTGCGCCTGCGATCGGGGCACCCGTCAAGCATGCTACGGACACCACCGAAAAGCACATACCTGTCCGCGTGCCCATCTTTGTCAAGTCGCTGGTTAAGCTAGCGCATGCCGCGGGAAATAGGCTCTGTATGCCAGCGCCAAACAAGCCGTAGATAAAACAATATACATACAGAGCTGCCTCGGTGGAAATGGCCGCCCAACTGTAAAAGAGCACACCGGCACAGAACGCGACGGGTATAAGAGTGTTAACTGGACCAAGCAGGCGATCTGCAATGAGACCACAGGCAAGGCGTCCCGGGATACCGACGGCATTCATCACCAAGAGAAGCGTGAGTGATGTGGTCGAGTCAACGTGGATGATAGATTTCGCAAATGTAATGACCTGAAAAGAAGTTAGCGATTGAAGCTCTTTAAAGAGACCCCTGCATCATATATACATACATAAAAGTATGCGAAGTAAACAGCCCACAAGTTGAAGAACATGCCTGCGCAGAACAGGGTATAGGAGGTCTCTCTGAAAGCAGTCCATTCAAAGATGGGGCCAGTTTTTCGGGGCGGGAGCCGGACGTGGGCGAGAAAAACAATAAGGGCCGAGTTAAAGAGGACCACAAACCCCATAATCCTGACAGTCCAGCCAAAGCCAAGAGATCCAAGTAACTGCCGCGCGATCAGTGGAAAGATGATGCCTCCTGTAGCCCCACCTGATGCCGTGCAAGCCATAGCCAAAGATCGCTTCTTGGAGAAGTATGTTGCGACAAGCGAAACGGTAGGACAGAACACGAGCCCATCCCCTATACCTTTGCAGATTCCCTGCGCTAGAAAAAACTGCCAGTATTGGGACGAGATCGAGGTCATAAAGATGCCAATCAACTGTAAAAGGCATCCAATCCTGACGGTAACGTGGAAATGACCGGCATCTAAAGCCCTTCCAGAAAAGGTCCCAATCAGGTAGACAAGAAAGATCTGAATAGAGCCGATCCAACTGATAGCCGAGGGCGTCGCTCTGAGAGTGGTAGTGTAGTAGGATTGGAAGAGGCCAAACGAGCTTAGATAGCCCCAGCCATTGACCAAGACCAAGTGCCCCATGAACACTTGAATCCACGCAAGGCAGCCACCATCTGGAGGAGGTGGTGGAATAGCCATCAGTGTTATTTTGTTGGTACTGTCTTCGATTTGAAATGAATCCTGCCAGGGGGCGAAGATTTGGGGAGAAGGTTATGTTTGGTAAGGATGCCAAATTAATGCGGTGGTTTTCAAAAGAGTAAGCATTTTAAGAGAGACAAAGGGACATCGCTAAGGAGAAGTAAGAAGGTAGGCTACGTCTCAAATTGTATAGTAAAAGTACGATGTGTGAATTGACGACGCAAGGAGATGGAGCCTCAGGGAGATGGCGGTGAAAGTCATACAATTCTTTGTAGTAAGTAATAGAATTGCATAGCTTGGTTCTTAGGGTGTTGGTTGGTTGGTTGAAAAAGTACCGATTTAAGATTAAACTCTCTGTGGGTCTCACCAAGCCCGTAGAATGCGTGGATCGATGACGCACGGAGAGCGCTCACTACAAAAAATTGTTGGTTGAAAAAGTACCGATTTAAGATTAAACTCTCTGTGGGTCTCACCAAGCCCGTAGAATGCGTGGATCGATGACGCACGGAGATGGCGGGGCAAGTCATCCAATTTTTTGTAGTGAGCGCTCTCCGTGCGTCATCGATCCACGCATTCTACGGGCTTGGTGAGACCCATAGAGAGTTTAATCTTAAATCGGTACTTTTCAGTCCCGGGTTTAAAAATTAAGTCCATGGGTCCATTGGGACCCTCCTGGTCAAGCCTGGAAGTCTAATCTTTATTGTCTGCTCGTGCCCAGGCTTTACGGGTCAAAAAAATTTGAGCTCAAAATTTTTTGACCCGCAAAAAGGTGGGGCCTGGGCACGAGTACATTTGAAGGACAGGGTAACATAAATATAGCTACGGAGTACGGAGTATCCAGAAACAAAGGCCTTCTCAACACACTCTTATACGTTGAATCTTTTGTCACATTGAAATTCAGGCCCTATTATTTTATTGAAATTGTCGTTTAACAGAAATGCAGAAACCCGAGCCTCTCGTCTTCTGGAGGGACTTGACTCCGTTCTCTGCTCCTCTTCACACGCCGACTGAGTCTACTCCGAGCATCCTGATCGTTGGAGGAGGAGTTACTGGCTTGATTTCAGCCTGGACTCTTCTGGATAAGGGTTTCCATGTTACGATTTTGGCCAAGGATTGGGCTTCTTACGGAACCTCTCAACGGCTCACCTCGCAGATAGCTGGCGCGCTATGGGAGTTCCCACCCGCTGTCTGTGGGCAGCACACGGACGCTATATCCCTTCAGAATTCCAAGCGATGGTGCATGGTTGCCTACCACATTTGGGATGCCATCGCAGCCTGCAAGGATCTTTCTGAGCAGGCAGGGGTTCGCATGAAATGTGCCGACTTCTTTTTCCCTGTGTTCGTCGATGACGATCCAGCACAAAAGTCCAAAATGTTGGAAATTATGAAGAGTGGCGTTCGCGGCTTCAGGCGGGACCCAGCCATCATAGATGAAAGACGTGCCAACAGTGATTACGGCGCTGTTGATGCCTACGAACATCTCTCCCCCGTGATCGATACAGATGTCTGCATGTCGTTTCTTATGGATCTTGTCGTTGCAAAGGGCGCGAAGCTGGTCACTCGGACGATATTCGGAGATCTACTGGACCAGGAGACAAGCTTACGGGCAGAGTTCTGCGCCGACATCATCATCAACGCCACCGGGCTTTCTGGCACTGAACTGGCTGGAGACAACTCATGCTACCCAATCCGGGGCGGTCTCATCAGAGTCATCAACGATGGTAGCGATTTTCCCAAGCTAGATGCGGCCTTGACCATCACGGCGGATGCCGTCCATGACTCGAACGAGATCGTATTTCTCGTCCCAAGAAATGACAACATCCTACTCATCGGAGGCATTGCCGAATCTCACGCAGATCAACTCGACCTCCGTTTGGACTCGCCGATTCTGAAACGAATGAGAGCCCGTTGCGAGGCTTTCCTCCCAGATCTTAAGAAGGCCCGACTTGACCCAGATTACCCACTTGCACAAGGTCTGAGACCTTTCCGCCAACGCAATGTCCGCGTAGAGCGGGAGTTGCGCACTCTGGGAAATGCTTCGGCCCCGAGCCGCATTATTCACAGCTACGGCCAAGGTGGTGCTGGATGGTCTCTCTCCTTTGGCTGCGCTGGAGATGTCTTCGCCCTGGTTGAAGAGGCTTTGCTAGATCTTCCCCCATGCCCTATGATGTTGGAAATAGCAGAAAAGGATCCATTTGTTACGGAGGCAGGGTCGAGCGAAGGATTCAAGAGTAAGGCAAGATTGTGAATAGGAACTCTACTACGCATAGTGCTGTCTTCTGCTTCCTGCCCAAACGAGACATGTATCATTGAGGATTACAAGTATGTCGTGCTTTTGGGTTTACAAGATGTAATGCAGGAATAGATATACGTTCTATGCTCCGTGGCTTGCTTGCCATAATTAAACGAGCAGCTTCTATCATCTATTCATTTCGACTAATGAATCCACTGGATCATCTATGAATGTGTTACGTGCCTCTAGTCGGTTACTAGAATATCCGATTTAGAACACCAGGAACCGGCTGCTGAAGATAAAGGTCGTTGCTCAGAAAAAATCGTCTTCCCCCACTTATTTCCAATGTCACATGCTGGTCGGCTTAAACAGCACATGTGTTATGATCAACTAGTCGGAATGCCCAATTGCAAGTCTTCTGCCCCCGCAATTCCTCTCCAAATATAATAGTTACTGCTACTACAAACGAAAACCCGTTGTTTACTTGCGGCCGCCTAACATCTTCTATTGGCGATCTTGACAGAACTCTTGATAGAACCATCAGTCATTTGGGCGATTCCGACCTTAGCACGATCACTATCGCACCTCGTTAGCTGACATATTTCCCCGCCCGACGACATCTCCTATCTGGAAACAGTGCTCGCAATAGTCCAATCAGTCCGTCTGATTAGTCCGTCCAACTTGATCAGACTAAACTGGCAGTCGAGATGTCCAAGGCTGGTCTGATTTTCAGACCGCGAGCAAGCAGGCGACCTTCGTCTCAGAACGTGCCACGGTCGTTGCCCAAATTACACGACCCCTCGTTGGACCCGGCCGTTGCAGTACTCCAGACAACTGAATCAGGAACTTCTCTACACAACTCACAGGCCAGGAAGACCACAGGCAGAGAGCCGGCCAATGCCTTCCTAGGCCCTGTTGGACGCATCGCATCTAAAAACAGGGACACAGCGCGCCACTCCCCAACCACCAGCGAAAGAGACATCGACGACGACACGGTAACGCTGCCTTCATTCCACGAGGTGACAAAACACGCCCTTTCTCTGAGCGTCGCAGCCCTGGTGCCCGAAGCGCAACAATATGTCAAGTGGTGCACATGTCTGCCGCCATGCCGCACGCGTTGCCAAAGCAGGACTACATAAGAAGATATACTAGTTACCGTTATAGCCCTATCCTGGCCCAGTACCGGTGCAGATTTCACGGGGTTGCACATAGAGTAGAAGCCGCAACCCGCTTTCTCTGGGTTTGCCCTATCCGTGTTGTTTTGTTTGTGCAGTTCTAAATAACTAAGCCATGGGTGTTAGCTATGTGGCTTCCAATGTTTCCTTTATCTTCGCCCCATGTCTGAAATTTGCTCAAAGTCGCCACTGGGTCACCGAGGCATACTCCAATGCCCTGAACAATCACGGACCGGATTGGTTAGTCGTTGCTGTTGTCCACTCGTTGCCAAACAGGTAGAAAACAGAATAGGGAGGCAGAAAGGAAAAACAAATTTCCTGTCGCCCAGCCCCGTGCCAACAGTGAACGTTTTCTTTACAATGCGGACAGCCCCAGTGGTGCCATGAATCGTGCACGAAGAGAATGTCTTGTGAACAGTAAAGTATGGAGATGCCTGCCATATAATCGAAGCAGTACGAAGAATGTTGTCGTGCTTTCCCC
Source organism: Harringtonia lauricola (assembly GCA_014183025.1). Taxonomy (NCBI): domain Eukaryota; kingdom Fungi; phylum Ascomycota; class Sordariomycetes; order Ophiostomatales; family Ophiostomataceae; genus Harringtonia; species Harringtonia lauricola. The sequence goes on along the minus strand of JACBXF010000145.1, from coordinate 5,399 downwards.
GTGATTGGTTAGGCACCGTTGTGTACGCCACCCGCCACCCACCACTCACATGAAAAAGCACGCCAGCTCTCGTTCGGAAGACATACCTCCCGTCCCATTCTTGGGAGGCGAAACTCGACATAACTAAAATCGATAAATAAAATTAACAAATAAACAGATGCATGCATGCCTGCCTGTTCGCTTCGCTTGGATCGCCCCACACAAGTAATGCATGGACTCCTTTCCCCCTTTGTTCATACTGAACGTGTGCCCGCGGTGTCACTCAAGTGCTTGAAGGGATGGTTGCGGATGCAGTGGATCGCTTGTGTTCTGGGGTCGTTGTTGCCATTGGGCAGGGCAGACAAGGTTAGAGACGAATATACATCTAGGTTCAGTGTGAAAATCAAGAGCATTTTCTTACCATGCACAGGTGCTGAAATCTGGCCGCCTAGCCACGTCACTTCTGCAGGCATGGCCCGCTGCTGCAGCTAAGTGTCCTGCATGCGAGGCCGTTGCCGAGCGAGAGATTTCGCCGAAGACCGTGCTAGCATGCGGGAGTCTTAAGTCGCTGTGCCTGTCCGCTATGTTCTTCTTTCGGCGTCTTTAAGACTGGACAGGATTTATTCTTAAAACATCCTACCTGGGCAAACAAAGCGTAAAAAGCGCAACTAAACTTTCGATACGCTCCATGGATGTCTATTCTCGGCCAACCGATGGCACCGGCTATTCAAGTCAACAAATCTCACCGATGAAACGGAAAAGAAGTGTCTCCGACACGGCAGAACCAGGCAATCCCGGCCACTGTTCGGAGGAAGACGCCAAAGACTCGAAGCCTTTCGTGGATGCTATCGCCCTCGACCAGCCACGGATCAGCCTCGCGAAGGGGCATGGCGATCATACCATCAACGAACCCCAAATGCTTCCCCATCAGGTGAAGGGCCTGCGGTTCATGTGGGACCGACTGGTTAAGCCAGAAGGGGCACGGGGTTGTCTTCTGGCCCACACAATGGGCTTGGGCAAAACAGTGCAGGCGATCTCGCTGTTGGAAGCGATTGCCAAAAAGTCTGCGCCACCGGGGTCGACCGTGACGCAAATTCCGGCAGACCTATGCGAATCGAAGACACTGATTCTATGTCCACCAGGGGTGGTGAACAACTGGCTGGATGAGCTCAGGAAATGGGTGCCTGCGGGTTTACTAGGTGATTTTTTCGCAGTAAGCGCGGGCACGAAGGAGAGGTCGAAAACAGTCGAGGATTGGGCAACGAAGGGGGGCGTGCTGGTGATCGGCTACAAAATGTTCCAAAAGCTGCTACAGGCGTCTAACGAGACTCGGAAGCACCTCCAGCATGTGCCCCGAATTGTCGTCGCAGACGAGGCGCACATGTTCAAACATCACGGGTCTAATCTGCACAAGGCAATGTCCAGCTTTACGACCAAAGCACGCGTGGCAATGACGGGCACACCTTTGGCTAACAATCCGGAGGAGTACTTTTCTGTGCTGGACTGGGCGGAACCCGGCGTCCTGGGGACCCTGAAGAATTTTCAGACGACATTCGCGCAAAATATTTATCGAGGCAACCACAAAACCAGCTCCCCCGAGCAGAAAGAGGAGGCCAAAAGATGTCTCAACGAGCTCGAGGAGAAGACGGCACACATGATCGACCGGGAAACGATGGACGGGCTCGGAGACAAGCTGCCGCCTAAGCGCGAGTTCATCCTGTACCTGCGGCTGGACGAGATGCAGCGCAATGTCTACCATCAGTTTCTCACGAGAAACAAAGATGTGGCCAAAAACGCAGACCTGTGGGACCTGATCTTCAACTTGACACTAGTGGTAGCCGGTCTCGAAGTCTTTTGGATGCGGCTGCGGGAGATTCTGGATCGTGGATCATCGCAGTCGACAGCCTCGCCATCGGCCAACTCGAACGTGCTGTCGCCGGCGACCGCCAAAGAACTGATGATGACCCAGGATGCCATTGGCAACAGCAAGCAGTTATCGTCCAAAGTCACGGTGCTTCTAGTGATTTTGGACGAGGCCAAGCGTATTAACGAGAAGGTGCTCGTGTTCTCGCAGAGCAGGCTAGTGCTGGACTACCTCGAGAATATCTTCCAGGTCCAACAGCGGCATTACTCACGCCTGGATGGCACAACGGCCGTGAAGGGACGCCAGAGCATGGTGAAGAGCTTCAATACCGGCCGTGACGAGGTATTCCTCATCTCGACGATGGCCGGTGGCGTAGGCCTCAACGTCCATGGGGCCAACCGCGTGGTCATCTTCGACTTCAAATGGAACCCGGTCCACGAACAACAGGCTATCGGCCGGGCCTACCGCATTGGGCAAACTAAGCCCGTGTTCGTCTACTGGCTAATCGTCGACGGCACATACGAGACAGTGCTGCACAACCAAGCAGTCTTTAAGACCCAGCTGGCGTCGCGCGTTGTCGACCGTGAAAATCCAGCTGCCTTAGCCGAGCTGACACGCAAGTACAAGGCTCCGCCGCGCATCCCGCCGCCAGTCGACGACGCCACGGCCGCCACGTTCTGCGGCCAGGATGTGGTGCTCGATGCGCTGCTAGACGCGAGCCGCCGCTGTTGCATTAGCCGGATCACACTTGAGGAGGAGCCGGAGGCCGAGAAAACGTGCCAGCTTACGCAATCTGTGCTAACACGCGGCTATGTGCAAGCGGACAAGATTTACATTCACATAGGGCACTCTAGAGAAGGAAACAACCCGGCAATTGCTTTCTTTAACAAGATACGGATTTCCATCAAAGTGATATCCAAGGGCCAGGTCAATGGTATACCAAGAAAGAATATTGCGTTTTTGAAGGAGTTAGAGTGCAGGGCCCTTGAGGTGGTCACGAAGTATGTATTGGTTCGCATAGATCAAGTTAAGAAAGAGATGTCCGGTCAAGGAGGCGAAAACGAAAGAGAGGCTCTCCGCGAAGCCGAGAAGTGGCCCGAGAGCGATAGATCCTATGTGGGTTATTTAGGAGGAAGAGGCAAAACCTTACCGATAGAGGAATGCTTTCTACAATAAGAATGTCTTTTAACTAACGTAGTTTATCATCTACCCGGCCACATCACCTACCCGGCCACTTTTCTCCGCCTTGCAGACTTTAATCCCTACAACATACCCCTAACAACACTCAATTGAATCCAAAACAATAGAATCCGATAAATCATCCATATCTTCTGCCTCTGAACAGGTCCTTGTATTATGACCAGTCTTGCGACAGATGCCACAGAGCCGCGCGCCCATCTGATGCCGCTTGGATGGCCCCCCCTCCACAACTTCATCACGTCCATCCTCCTCGGCCACTCCTTTTTCTGTTAAAAGCTTGCTGGCCTCCTCGCCAGTAAGAGGTCCTGAATCCTGTAGTCGTGTTATTTTGGCCCTTCGGCGCTTGGAGAGGGCCTCGTTCGCCTCTCGAAGTGCTTTGACCTCACCCGTCAAAAGTGTTAGCCGGTGGCTAACACGGACTGTAGCTTTTGCTAGCTGGTCCACAGACAGCAAAATTGGTGTTGGGGAGCTTCCCTGGTGTTGTTTTACTCGATCTTTAATGAGAGTGGACTGTGAAAGAGCTTCGGCAACAGTTTGGGGCGTCTGGGAGACCCAAGGTCGAGGCTGGCCGTCAGAGGTTCCAGGAGGTGTTGGCGTCTGTAGCCGTACATCAAGCTTAGAAATCACAGCTTCTGGGTTCCAAGGGACGAGCCCAGCTCCCCGAAAGCTGCCTGTGATGTTTCGTTCTGTAAAGACTGTCTCAAAGGCGGCCTTGAACGCAGGGAAGAAGTCGTCCTTGGTGATATGTGTAATGTTGGCCCGAGCAAGGAACGAGATTTGGTTACCGTATGCTTACCAGGCTGGATAGCTTTTGGCCTGTTGATTCGATCCGAGCGTGTAACAACCATGCCCGCGCGGATCATGCCCATCATGAAGCCTGTCTCATCAAAGTTGTAGAAATCGCCGTCTTGGATGCCGTACTCTGCACGCATCGTAGCAACCAGATGAAACCACGCGTTCAACACGTTGGGATCTTCTTGTAAGGCCCTTTGGTAGTCATACGGGCGAGAAAAACGCGTGCAGAGCTCTGGTCGTCGCGTAATAAACCGAGTAGTCCAACATTTCCCGACGCGTCGTGCATTGCGCTTGGCCAGTAAGAGATTTGCCATATCTTCCACATCAGCCTTCTGAGGCGAAAATCCTCTCGAATCCAGCTGTAGGATGTATTGAACAATCGCATCCTCTTCGGCCATCGTTAAATTCGACTGGCTTCTATAAGTAGCAGCCTTTATAGGTCTCCCAGCCATTCTATCTTGCAGGGTTGTTCGCGGGATATCGTACTGCTTTGCGAGGTGTCGGATGCTTGATTTTGGGTTCATACGTTTTGCGTTTATTGCAAGAATAATGCGAGACTCAATTGTATGAGCTGACATGGTTGTGGTGGAAAAAAACGCGTGTTGAAGTTGAGGTTGATGAAATTAGAAAAAGTGGCCGGGTAGGTGATGTGGCCGGGTAGATGATAAACTACGTTACTTCTATATACGATCTTGTTTTGGTGTGGCATTCATCATTCCAGTTAGAACGACGCCTATCACTATGATCGTGTATGGGATCCAACACGACGACTTGTCCACATTCATATCTAAGCCCTAATCTGGCCTACATGCATTGTGTCTGGCAAATCAGATTCAAATACGAGAGAAAAGAAGTTCATAAGCCAAAATGCCGATCCGGAATCTGCCCCCAAGAAATTGGAGATAATGTACGGTAGCCCAAAAACCCGTGCCAAAATACAGCAGGGCTGACCTAAGAACAAGGACCAAATTGAGTCACGGAAACAAAATACGGTGATGACCCGCTCACACTGCAACGGCCATAGTGTGGGTGGGTATGATCCAGTGGTGCTTCGCCCTCTAAATGAAGATGAAAACACGAGCAACCATCCACAGACCGATAAGATGCGGCTGAGGGCTTTTTGCGCCAGCCAAAGCACGTGGAGCTTTTGTGGCTAATTCTGGCCTAGTTGTGCCTACTGAAGTAAAGCAGCCCGCTCTTTGCTATCGCAGAAGTCATTCTTCTCGTGCGGACCCATACGCCAACAGTCATAGTCGACGCCACCAGACGGGCTCAGCCGACCACATGCGGAGCCCCAAGGAGAAGCACTTTGGCAAAGGAAAGGCGGACATCGTACTTAGTTAGCTAACACTAGATAGGTAGATCACCGCCCGTCGTATAGCCCTCGAGAGTTGCCTGAGCCTTAAGGGAGATCGTCACGTGTGGGGCACGTAACCCGGCTCATCGCCAACTTTGCGAGAACTCTGCGGACCCCTATATAGTCCCCGTGCCGGCGGCGGTAAGGCCCAACGAGGCAAAAGCGCAGGCCCCATCCCCTAAAAAAGCTCCCAGACGAAAAGTT